>PVJH01006965.1:0-96957 GCA_004026705.1 Nesogale talazaci
TCCCGTGCACAACCACTACGCCACCGGGGCTCAGCCCTGGTATCATTTCTAAACTCTTGATATTTTGTTTTATTTGATGGCTACCTCTGAAAATGTATAAATTTTCTTCAAATCCTGTAAAGTAGTGGTTGGCCCAAAAGACTACATATCGCAGAATCAGAAATAAGTTTTATATACCCTTGAGATGGCATAGTGATGGCATCTTATACTGGTACTAATGGTAATTTGCGATTATATGGTCACAGCCAACGTTTCCACTCTTGGCAGCTTGTTTCAGCCTACAGAGTGGTCTACACAGTACTTTGCTCTCCACACAAATCTAGACTCCCACCATTGTACTGAAAAAAAGACTTCTAATTCAATGCTATGGAAAAAGAACCCTAGCAGGTCAATTAGAAATTGTTTATTTATTTGCAAACCTGTATTTCCGCTGCCATTAATAGCATCCTTGTCCTCATCCTCTTCCTCTTCAGGAAGAGAGCTGTCCATTCTTTCCATCTTGCTGACAGATGTAGTTCGTTTCCTTTGGGATTCTGTGTCAAACTCATTATCAAAGAGGACCTGATCCACTGGGTCCGGCTGGAAAGGGCTGGGTTCTGCTGGAGGCTTGGGAGTTCCATAGAAGTTTCCTAAAGTGGACAAAAGAGCAGCAGGTGAAAGTACTCATGTTGAATTGCAGGTCAGAACATCACGGCCTAGTGATTTTGCTGCCTTGCCATTTTATAGACTTTTTTGAATACTTATCTTTGGCCAAAAGGAGACATTACTTTCTTAAAGGTGAAGGAAAGGGGTGAGAGGTGGAAAGAGAAGAAAGAACTAAATTCTCAAGTGCCTGTATTGACCAAAGTCACCATATGTTACCTACTATCTCAATCCAAACCCCAGGTAGTTGATTTTACGTCTATAGATAAATATATTCCTATAAGGTTTCTTTACATGGGTTGGATCAGGATCTGACTTTGCATTCGAATGTACCAATGTTCTTCTGTAAGACTAACTGGTATAAAAGGTGGTAGTAAAGGAGGAGAAAACGAACTTACATAATTTTATCATAATGTGAAAATAATTTTTAGAAAATGAGGAAATACGTGGGCAGGATAAAGCTGTGAACTAAATGGTTTGTGTTGAAATGAAGGCTGTTTATACAAAGCAAGTTTAAAAGTTTCTCTGATGAGCATTCTAATTATATTACTTTATCTCATGTTATTGAACAAATAAAGAGTACTAGTGTAATTCAATACTGGCTTACTCTAGGAAAGCAAAACATATTGAGTATTAGTAATTTTTTGCAGCAAAAATAAATACTCTAGAATAGAATGAAAACAGTTGACATCTCAGTTTATCATATAATAAGGCATCCAAACACAATGGGAAATTTCCAACCACTAAATATACAGTTAGAGTCCTAATCTCCTGCCCCTTCTATCCCTCTCCATCCCTGAGGTAACTTCTATCCTTAAGTTGGTATGTGTTCGTTCCTTACTCTTGTATCTAGAACATATGCATAAGCATTTGGAACATACACATAGTTATTTTCATAAAAGCTTCATAAAGTGTTCTCATAACATTTCATATTATTTTTAATATTTCAAATGATTTGAAACAAAAACTATCATCTATTTTGTATTCTTTTGTAACTGATTTGTATATAATTACATTTCCAAGATATATTCAAATTGATCATATAGCTCTTATTAATTCAGCTGCTGTATAAGAGCCCATTTCTATGAGCAAACCCCAATGTATTTTATTCATTCCCCTCCTAAAGGAGCGTTGTTCTATTCTCTCACTGTTACACATGGCGCTAGGAAGAATCTGCTGGTACCTCCTCCACATGCACACAGGCAAGAGTTTCTGGAGAGCGGCGAGCTAGAAAGAGGGCTGCTGAACCGCAGAGGAATGTTCAGCTTCAAAAGTGTCTGTCACTGCCCAGACGCTCTCCGAAGGGGCCACATCATGTTATACTCGCAACAGCAGTGGACGAGAGCTTCCAACTGTCCACACTACCAGATTAAAACATTTTTGCTAATCAGATAGTTGTGAAATCATTTCTGGCCATCATTTCAATCGACATTTTCGTGATAATTTCTAGAGCTGAGCTGATAATAACATATCAGCTGAGTTGATAATATACCATCCCTCTCTGTCATATACCAAGTTCTTAAACTATCTGGCAGAAAATGTAAGGGCATATATTTGCAATCGAGGCCATAGAAGAACTCCTTAAACAAAATTTGAAATGGCTATGTCATAAAGAAAACAGTGTGGGCTGAGCCCTGGTGGCGCAGTGGTTGTGCGCGGGACTGCAGCCCACTGGGAAGGTTCAATTCCAGCTCCAGAGGAGCAAAGGCTGAGCCTCCTACTCCCACCACCAGAGGGCAGTGATGGCTTTAAAATATTTTTTAAAAAACAGTGATAAATTTGATGCATTCAAATGAAAAGTTTTTGTTCAACGTAGAAACATGAGCATGATTAATAGGGGACAGAGAGGGAAAAGGGAGATGAAATATCTAAACCTGCTTAGGAATTAATAACCAAACAACTTAAGAAATATCTAAAGGCCAGAATGTGACAGGAATCAGTTACAAAAGTTGACAAAGCGGGGCTGAGCCCCGGTGGCGTAGTGGTTGTGCGCGGGACTGCGGCCCACTGGGATGGAGGTTCGATTCCAGCTCCCAGGAGCAAAGGCTGGGCCTCCTACTCCCACCACCTGAGGGCAGTGATGCCTAAAAAAAAAAAAAAAAGTTGACAAAGCAAACGTATCAGAAATTTTCCTAAGTCCAAAAGACTAGTAAGTATATGAAAAAATGCTCTGGCAATCAGACAAACGAAAATTCAAGCAAGATGCTACTCCTACAACCATTAGGTCAGTGGTTCTCAACCTGCGGGTCGCAGCCCCTTTGGGAGTTGAATGACCCTTTCACAGGGGTCGCCCGGTTTATAAAAGTAGCAAAATTACAGTGATAAAGCAGCAATGAAAATAATTTTATGGTTGGGAGGTCACCACAACACAAGGAACTGTATTAAAGGGTTGTGGCATTAGGAAGATTGAGAACCACTGCATTAAATTGACAAAATTGTAATCAGATAAGGTCAATGACTGAAAAAGATATGGGCCATTTTATAGGTGCTACAAGAACGCTCATGCACTGCTAGTCAAAATGTAAAAAACGAAACTAACAAAAACCTATTCTGAGCCAACAACTCTGCTCTGACACATACTATCCATAGAAATTCTCACATAAGGCATGTGTGAGAATATTCACTGCAGCTCTATCTGTGGTGACAGGGTGCTGAAAGCCATCTGGGTGTCCAGTAATTAGGTGAATGATTAAGTAAAACGCCACAGATTCACTACATGGAGAACTATGCAGCTTTAAATACAATAAATTACATGTAAGTGCAGTATAGCAAGATGAATGACTTTAAAGAACACAGTAATAATTGAAACCATAAAAAATGAAATGAGATATAGAATACAGAGATATAATACAATGTAAATAATAAATATATGCACACAAAACACACAAATATTAAACATATCAGAATGGTCTCCTATACAGGGAAGTTTAATAAGGATAGGCCATTTGCATAAAAATAAAAACAAGTAAGCTGTGAATTTTCTCTGAGAAGTCTTCATTGGTCATTTTATGGGACAAAGTGTATTATTTTCTTCATAACTCCTACTTTTGTTCTTTACTGAAATTTATCTCAATTTTTTTGTTTTTATTCTTTTTCTTTTTTTGCATCACTGCTCTCGGTGGTGGGAGTAGTAGGCCCAGCCCCACTGCTGGAATTGAACCTCCGTCCCAGTAGGCCGCAGTCCCGCGCACAACCACTACGCCACCGGGGCTCAGCCTGATTTATCTCAATTTTTAATGACTTTGTGTATTTGCTTTTTGAAGGCCTGGCCTCTAAATTTAGGCTTTATGTAGGCATTATCATATCAATCTTAGTCATCACAGTACCTTAGCCTCTCAAAGTACTTGGCACATAGTAAATCCATGGTAAATGGTTGTCGAATGAAGGAAGGAAGGGTCAAATGAATTAAAAAAAAGTCAAATGAATGAATAAGTGAGGGAGGGAGGGAGGGAGTAGTGGGAGTTAAGCCCAGAATAGGCAGTTGGGCAAACTTAGTATAGGAAATCAATGATAGTTCTGAATAGGCTATGATCAACCCTGCTGCCTGAAGATGACTAACATGGTAGCAATGGACGGGGTAAACTGGATGGAGGAAAGAAATGGCAACAAATGAGATCAACAGCAATAGTCCAAGCAAGAGCTGGTCCAGTGGGCCAACAATGTGACGGTGACGCTGCTAAGAAGTGACTGCACTAGAAAAGGTGAGGAACAGGAAGAGGTAAAGGGTGACCACTAGATCCTGAGCTCACGATGACATGAAGAGAGAGATAATGGGCATTCCTCTTTTAGACAGACATAAGTGGGTATTTGGATAAATTGCAGTAAAAATTACGCATTTATTGAATGCTATTTCTAGGCACTGATGATAACATCGAGTAAGAACTATGCCATCACTGCCTTCACAGAGCCTGTAGACTTACAACTAAAATAACATGATAAAACAATGGTGAAGTGGAGAGTATAAGGGGAGTTGATAGGTACATAAATGGAGAGTGTGCTCTACAAAAGGGAGAAAATGGTTGCAAACAATCATTTAGAACTTGAAATTTGACCTCAAATCTGTTGGAGGGTACCAAGAGGGAAAAAGAAGACCCGTGATTCAAGTCTCCCCATACCCCTCACACTATAGTCTCCTTTTTCCAAGACTATCAAGGCATGTGCAGTTTTAGAGTAAACAGATTTTAGATTCCTCCACAAGTAGAAAACAATCAACAATTACTTGCTGAGTTCAAAAATGAATGTGAATTATTAAGAAAGATTCAAAAAGGCCAGTTTGATTGATTTTTTTGGTATATTATCCACAGTCAAGTTTATAATATGATAGAATGTTTTTGCTTATGTTTTATCCAATTCTACATTAATAAATTATAAACTGCTGAGTGACAAGAAGAAAAAGGAAAACTTTAAAAAAGGGGGGAGGCTCTTTTACAGATCCAAATCTGTCTGAAATCATTCTAGTCAATAAGATAGTTGTCTGGGTGTTTGTTATTGTTAGTATTTGGGGACATACCATCATACGTTCCACTTTCTAACAATGCTCCACTCTCTTCCAGTGCCTTGAACTGCTCAACAGAAATGAAATTATAGTCCACCCCTGGTACTTCCCCATCCCTGGGGGCCCTTGTAGTGCCTAAGGGAACAAAAAAAAGAAAAAGAAAAAAAAAGTTGTAAAGTTCTTTTAAACTTACAGAGTAGAAATAGAAAAGTTAATCTATAAAAAACACACGGGGGAAACAGACTATTAAATATATTGTACCTATAGGAAGATCAGAATAGTTTAGGCAAATTAACATTACTAGATGAAAGTAGGAAAATAAATAATGTAGGATGAATAAATAAACTTTAATAAAATCTGCTGGTGGTCATGAGATTTAAAACCACCAAGACTCCCCAAATTTCCAAATTGTTAAAAGGAGGCTTAACTTCCTGACAGAAAACAGTTAATTCTTCCTCTAAAGCTGTTATTACTTAACAGGTGAAAGGAGAGAGAAATCCACTTCTTGTAATTGATGTTTATAGCTATCCTATATAATCTTTTCTTCCCAAGCAGGAGCATAAACTGACTTTCTACTTACAGAAGCCACAAAAAGTACATAAAATGGAAGAAAACATTTTTAAAAGTTACCTTACTACACTTTCTTCTTAAAACATGAACATATTGATAATGGATATATCTCAAACCAATGAATAAAAGGCTTAAAATAGATAATACATATTAATTCTTAACCATTATTTTATTGAGGCAATTTCAAATGATTTAGAAGTAATTTTTTTTTTAACAACAGATAGCTAAATTTCTACATACTAGGGAGTCCCTGCGATATATTAAGGAATCTGTTCAGATTCTGGTGATGGCAGCATTGTTATAGTCAAAGGAATAGACTAAATAAGTACTACTTTTATGCACTATCACTAATATTATAAATGCCATTTCAAATACTACAGAATACAAAAAAAGGTCAGGTGGTCAGTCTGAGAATGGCATTTGGGACTCAGTCTCTCAAGTATCCCTACAAAAACAAGGCTGCAAATCCTGAGCACAGACATCTCCCAAACCTGTTCTTCCACTTCGATTTTCTACTAAAAACAATGGCCTGCCAGGCCAGGAATCTAAGAACCAGTCATCTTGAGCTCCTCTCTCTCCTTCACATAGAGCCACACACACCAATTCCACTTCCTAAACACTTTCAGGCCTTTCATATTTTCTGGTCAGGGCTTTTTACTTCTGCAAAGAATTACTGTCTCAGAAACCCACAGGGCAGCAGTTCCACCCTGTCCTACAGAGTCACGATGAGTCAGCATAGACTGGTGGCAGTAATTTCTCATGAGTTCTTCATTCTTACACTCACCGAGTACTGTTGGCTTCCCAAACAAATTTGCCCTTCCGAGGTACACCCAGCATGTAAACTGCAGACTGCAGCCAGTGACCTTGCTAAAATAACAATCTTAACAAAAACATAACAAAGCCTCTCTAAATCCAAGGATGGCTTCCCAAATCACCCTCAGTATAAAACCCAGACTCTCACAATATAGTACACAAGACCCTTGGCTCACCTTTTACACTCTAGGCCTTGGACATGGTAGACTTTATTTTCTTTCTACTTGAGCCCTTGGTATTTGTTTCTCTTTATTTTCCCTCCCCGCCTCATGAACCCTTGATAATTTACAAATTATTATTTTTTCATTTTTTGCACTGTCCAGTGTCTCCCTCTACCTTCTTGTCTGCTGTCCATGCACCTAGGAGGGGGTTATAAATAGGTCATGGAGGGGCTGAGCCCCGGTGGCGTAATGGTTGTGCGCGGGACTGTGGCCCACTGGGCCCATTTCCAGCTTCACGGAGCAAAGGCTGGGCCTCCTACTCCCACCACCAGAGGGCAGTGATGCCCCCAAAATTAAAAAAAAATAGGTTATTGTGATTGGTTTCCCTTTCTCTCCCCACCTTCCCCTTCCCCTCCTGGTATGGCTACTGTCAATATTGGTCCTGAGGGGTTTATCTGTTCTGGATTCCCTGTATTTCTAGCTCTTATCTGTAGCCATGTACATGCTATGGTCTAGCCAGAATTTAGGGTCATGATAGTGGGGGCTGGGGGTGGAGGGAGGAAGCATTAAAGAACCAGAGGAAAGCGGTATGTATCACTGGTGCTACACTGCACCCTTACTGGCTCCTCTTCTCCCCACAACCCTTCTGTAAGGGGATGTCCAATTGCTTACAGATTGGCTTTGGGCTTCCACTCTACATTCTTCCTCTCATTCACATTGTGATTTTTTGCTCTGGGTCTTTGATCCCTGATACCTGATCTCAACACCACTGCATGATGACACAGGCTGGTGTGTTTCTTCCAAATTGGCTTTGTTTCTCAGCTAGATGACCGCTTATTTATCTTTAAGCCTTTAAGACCCCAGATGCTTTATCTTTTGATAGCCAGACACCATCAGCTTTCTTCACCACCTTTGCTTATGCACACATCTGTCTTCAGTGATCATGTTGAATAGGTGAGCATCTCAGAATTCACCACATTTTGAATGCAGCTTTTGTGGTAAAATTAGGTGCCTTGGCTGATATTCAGGTCAGCTTATATTCAAGTATATACAGTGATTCACTTTCCGTGGAAGGCCTCCTACTTCACTTCTTACTCTCTAGCTATCTCCTCTCATCCTTCAAGTCCTGGCTTAAAATGTTTCTTTAGAGAACTGTCTCTCAACTCCCACCTCTCACTAAACACTCACTGTCATTGAGTCAATTCTGGGTCACAGCAGCCCTTTGGAGCAGAGCAGAACTGCCCATGGGTTTCAGAGACTGTAAATCTTTATAGGAATAAATAGCCTCACCTCTCTCCTGCAAGGTGGCTGGCAGTTTCGATCTGTCGAAGTGGTAGTTAGCAGCCCATGTAATCCACCATATACCACCAAGGCCCTCCACAAGGAACATTTCTACCTTATCAGAGTCTAGGCCCAGTCAAGGATCACAGTAGGTAGGTACTCAATATCCCACTGCCACTGAGTAACATGCAGCTCACAGTGACCCTGTGGGAACCCCATAGGGGTTGCTGAGCTTGTAAATTTGAAAGGAAGACTTCCTCATCTTTTCCCCTCAGATTGGCTGGTGGGTCTGAACCATTTACTTTCCCAATTAGCAGCTTGGTGCTTAACCCATGGTACTACTAGATGACTAAACAGAGACAGCTATAATAGAGAAGTTGTAAATAGCTTTAGAAAGAGCCCTGGTGGCATGGTGGTTACTCCACTGGGCTGCTAACTGAAAGGTCAACTGTTTGAAATACCCAGCTACTTTTGGGGAGAAAGATATGGGGCAGGGAGGGTGGGGAAACATGGGGAGCAGGTACTGGGGGCTTAGATAGAAGGAGAATGTTTTGAGAATGATGATGGCAACAAATGTGCAAATGTGGTCCGCATAAGGTTGACGTATGTATTGAGCATGATAGAAGTTGTATGAGCCCCCAATAAAATGATTTCTAAAAAGAAAAATAAGAAAAGAAAAAAAATAGAACCCTCCCCCTCCCGCTGCCTCACAAAAGAGTGTAGTCTAGGAAGAAATCAGCAAGAACAGTTCTACCTTGTCCTCTAAGATCACTATGAGTTGGCATTCACTTAAAGGCAGTGAGGTTTTTTTTTAAGTATAGAAATTGTACATAAATTCCATTAGCATCATACCTGGCATTATGATGTTATTGCTATAAGACATCAATGTAACTTGTAATTGCTCACACGTTTGAATTGTATTACATTCTATTTACTTTATGGCATGGGAAGACTATACGAGAAAACGTTTGGTGGTGTCATTGTCAGGTGCCTTCCAGTCAATTCTGACCCATACATAGGCAACCTGGACACAGCAAAACCAAACACTGCCCAGTCCTGCACCACCGTCACAACTGTTTCTGTGCTGGAGCCAGGGGGTCAACCCATCCCCTTGAGGGTGTTCTTTTTAGCTGCCTCTCTCTTTCACCAAGCATGATGTCTTCCTCCTGGGACTGGCCTCTCCTGACAGCATGTTCAAAGTATGCAACGTGAAGTCTCTCTCGCCATCCTTGCCTCTAAGGGGCACCCCTTGCCTCTAACGTGCATTTACGGGAGTCACCTCAGGAAACAATGCTTACGCTTTTCCTATACAGCAGGGATGATAGTCAGTTTATTTACCTGCAAGTGAGAATGTCTTCATGTGTTTTACATCACAAATAAGAAATCTGGAAAACACAACTTCATTTTTTGCCCAAACATAATGTTTCATTGACAAACTTTTATATGCTTTCATATAATGAATGACAAAATTTACATGGTTAAATACTCAAAATCATAGTTTCCCAAAGTGGGCGCCACCGCCCCCTGGTGGTGCGTGAAATGATCTAAGGGCATTGTAAGAGCAGATACCTACACTTTATCCGGGATTCTGGGTGGGAGTACATAAGGTTTTCATTGCTAGGGAGGTCATGAGGATTTTTTTTTTAAGAGGACAGTAGCCCATATAAGTTTGGGAACCTCTGCTCTAAATGAACAGCTTTTAGTTCCAAAAATCCATTGCTCTAAAGTTACTTCTGCCTCACAGTGACCCCTGTAGGACAGGGTAGGCTTGCCCCATTAGATTTTCCTCGTGCTCCTCAAAGCTGCTGGTGGATTTCACTTAGCTGCTTACCTTTCAGTAGCAAATGAGTGCTTACAAGGCCACCAGAGCTCCTTAGTAAATAAAAGTTAAATTAGAAAGTGTATCCAAGGATTACAATTTATGATTTAAAATTATCTGTGATTGATGGGAGAACATAGCCTGCTGCCTCACTCCCTGAATATGGACAGGCCTTGAACCTTGCTTTAATCAACTGAATGTGAAGGACTTAATGTGCATAGGTTCTAGGTCTAGACTTCCACCTTTGACCTCTTGGAAGGCTCCCACCACTGTGGAAGGAAGTTTAGACTAGATAACTGAATGATGAGAGACACTGTCCACAGAGATCTCAAGCCAACAATGTCAAGGTGCCAGATATGTGAGTTGGCCTTTTTAAACCCTCTAGCGCCAAGTCAGCTGCCAATGACTATAGCCACAGGAGTGGCCCTGGCAGAGCCTAGACAAGTCAAAGAATCCTACGAAATAATATAAAGCCCAAACGAAACAAAAAACCCAAACTCACTGCCATCGAGTCGATGTCGACTCACAGTGGTTCTCCTGAACCATTAGGATTTTGTGGTGGATTTCTATGTAGCAAAAGCCAATCAAGATATTATCCATATACATTCTATTATAGTCTATAATGAATATGTAAAACTCAATCTAAGAGCAAACCTTATTATAGAAACTACTATGAAAATAGTAGAGTAAACTTTGCTTTAGTCTTGACTTATTAGTAGTAGTATAATTTTGAGTTAGCACTTCACCTCTCTGAGGTTTATTCTTTTTCTAAGTGATCTCGAGCAAGACGCTTGTTATGGGTTAAATCATGCACCCATGTGGCGATCACTCACTGCGTGCAGTCAATGCTGACTCACAGTGACCCCTTGTGGGTTTCTGATGCTCCAATGCCCAGTCTTCTCTGTGGAGCTGCTGGTGGGTTTGCACTGCCAACCATGCCGATTGCAGTCCGAAACATAGCCCCAATACCACCCAAGGGTTCCTTTGTTTCAATAAAGGTGTACAGTCTTGGAAGCCCTACATGCTAGTTCTACTTGGTCCTAAAGGATCACTAGGAATCGGAATAGACTTGACAAGTATGGTTGTGTTTTCAGTTTAGAAATGTCTTAAAATTTCACTCCCCTTCACCCCCACTAAAGTCATATGCCCCACAGGCATGAAAACATCTCACTACTTTTAGCATTCCAGAAGTGCTTTCTTTATATTTATTTTCCTGATACTCTATAAGCCTTATGTAAAGTTTTCTACATTTCCTCCAGTTATTACCCCATTTCTCTTGTATATATAGGAACATCTTCAAGGAGTTCTACATATTGGGGTCTCTAATTCCTTCCCCCTCATTTTCTCTGTAGCCCTCTCCAATTACATGGTGGTGCCAGCCACTCTCTGGAGGCGATTTGGGATGCGCAGTCCTCTACTTTGCTTAACCCAATGGTCAAATCTGAGTCCTCACATTACTGACCTATCAGCAGCATCTGACATAAGCAATCGTTAGATTTTTGTGGCAGTTACATAATCTCTTGTCAACTTGTGTGAAAGGGTAGAGCAGGGGTTCTCAAACTATGGCCTGCAGGCTACCTGCGGCCCTGCCTAGGGCATTTATCTGGCCCTCTAGGTGTTTTTGCCACCACTGCCTGTCCTGCTTAGCAGCCAACTCACCCCGTGCTAGCAGTGAATTTGTTCATTGGGTTTGTTTGGTCTTTTAAAATCTGTATTCTGGCCCTCCAACTGTCTGAGGGACAGTGAATTGGTCCCCTGTTTAAAAAAATTTGAGGACCCCTGGGGCAGAGTCTAGCCTGTCAATCAAGTTGCATTTGGGAGCACAAAGGAGATACAAAAGTAGCTCAACAGAAGCCAGATTCGCTCGCTACAACACATTCCTGTTGACAAGTGACATGGAGCTAAACTGATGCAGACGAGCCCTGGAGCTGGAGGAGTCACAAGGAGACCCACGCCAGTGCTGAGATGCTTTCACCACCACTAGATCCACAAGACTTTCCACCCCTGGCCTGTGATCTTCCTGCATTCAGTGTCATTGCATGTGCTTTGTGAGTCTATAGAGGAACTTATAGACTGGTATTGGACATATGGGCTAATATTGGATTTATGGACAGATTTGATCTGGATTGGACTGTTATATTTTCTCAATATAAAAGTGCTCTTTTATATACAGCTCTTCATTCCCCCCCCCCCCCAATGATTTTATGGGGGCTCTTACAGCTCTTATAAAATTCAATACATCATTTGTATCAAGCAAATTTGCACACATGTTGCCATATTCATTTCCAAATATTTTCCACTTGAGTATACGATCCTCTCCCCCCCACCTCCCTTTTTTAAATGAATCGTTTTATTGGGGGCTACAGCTCTTTCTTAAACATGTGAGTCTCCTTTTACCTGGACTAACACAGTTTTGTTTTGTTTGAATTCTGAAATAGGGAAAACATACAGAGAAGGACAAAAGACATAAGTGTTTAAGTTCAACAAATAATAAAGCAAACATATCCAAATTAAAAACAAAATATTACCAGAACTTCAAACATTCTGTTGTGTGCCTTTGATCATAACTCTTTCTCCTCTGCTCCAGTGACTAAGTCCTACTTTGACATTTATGCTATTTTCTCTTTCCTTTATGGATTTACCAACTATGTATTCTTAGCAACATAGCATAATTTTACCTATTTTGTTTTATTTCTTAACTCCTTATGAGTGAAATATCATAGTCATCTTTCTGAATCTGCCTAACAGTCATCAGATTTTAAACTTTTGTCAATATGTCTGACATAAAAAGATATTTTACTCTGTATTTAATGTGTAACTGTCTCTTATTATTGATATAAAACATTTTTCATACATTTACTGACTACATAGACCTCCTTTATCACGACGTGGGTCCTCAAGTCTTTGTGCCATTTCTCTATTGGATTGTCTTCTATAAATTGATTTGAAGTCTTTTATAACCTTGATACTACTACATTTAATCAAATATAAGTATTCCACAGCTTGTAAAATGTATTATTTTATCCCTAAGGAAGATCAAACCAAAACCCTGATAATTACAATAGAAAGACTGCATCTATTATAATATGATCCCTAGCTACAGAGATATCAAAAGGTAACTTTATTGGGCTAAGCCCCGGTGGCGTAAGTGGTTGAGTGCGGGACTGCAGCCCGCAGGCTTGGCGGTTCAAATCCAGCGGCGGCTCTCAGGAGCGGCACTGGGTAGCACCCACGGCCACCAGAGGCAGTGACGACCACCAAAAAAAAAATGTAACTTTATTGTGTTTGAATACTGATGAAGTTCTGCTTCATCAGACGTAGGTGCTACAAATGGTGGCAGAGAGAGGATGTCTGCTAAAATGTGAAATACGGTTTCTCCAAAATCTATTTTTTCTGTATAATTGTGATGAAAAGAAGACATTTTTGAGAAAATACTCAGGGTTGAACCCTCAAACTGATTTGCAATGTTTTAACCAGGGCACTAACCACATTAAAAAAATTAATTAAATATATTAGCACAGCTTAAAAGTTAAATCCTGTATTACCTTAAATAAAATAAGGTTCTAAAATAAGAAAAGGTAGCAGGACAGAGAAGAGCAAACCCTGGGGCGTGGCCACTGAGTGATGGAGACGGAGCAAGGTGTGCGTGAACAACTTGAAGACGGAGCAGCTGGACAAAGGGGAAAGCGGTCAGAGCGGGCGCATGGGCACCGTGTGCAGCTGCTGTTTGTGCTAGCCGCTGGCTAGCTGATTCTGACCCCTGGTGACCCCACTGGAGTACCGTTTTCCTTCTTAGTCACGACATTCAGCCACACTCTCATATACTGTGTTTACTTGCTGCTACTTGATGGCACATAACATTAGTCTGCAGGCAAAAGGTTTTTACAAGGTCGCGTCAGTGTTAAACTGATGTCCTTCTCCTACCGATTTACCAATCACTAATGAACTGATTTGCATTATGTGGCAGCAGAACAGACAGTATCTTTTATTTTTCCCTCCTTAAAAAGGGGCCTTTTAATAACACAAGTTCTTCATTTTAATGTAGTCAAGTTTATCAAGCAATTTTTTCCTTCACTAATGGTTTTGTGTCTTATTGAAAAAGTTCTTCACAAAGCTGTGGAGATATTCTATATTCTTTTAAAAATAGCCTTGCAGTTTCACATTTTAGACTGTAGGCCACCACAGGGGCAGTGAATTACTTAATGTGGTTCTTCTAACCCAGTGGTTCTCAACCTTCCTAATGCCACAACCCTTTCATATACTTCCTCATCTTGTGGTGATGCCCCCCCCACAACCATAAAATTATTTTCATTGTTACTTCATAATTGTAATTTTGCTACTGCTATGAACGGACGACCCCTGTGGGAGGGTTGTTTGAGCCCCCAGAGGGGTCACGACCCACAGGTTGAGAATTGCTGTTCTAGCCGTTGACTTCCACCAACCTATCCGTGCATGGGTGTGGTAAGAAGTGGGGGAAAATACTGATAAGCTTCATCTGTGAATAATTTCAAACAGGATTCCTGCAGAGCCATCCTGCTCTAAATAAAATGAGTCCTCTGAGAAGGGATCTCACATCTTCTGGACCTGAGGTTTCTAAGACGTGAACCTCCTGATCCAGAGGAGAGAGATACTATCAGAGGGGCAGCAGCAGAACCCGGAGCCCGAGCACGGGAGAGAGTGATGGACTCTCAACCCACGGAGCAGGTACAGCTGAGTGCTTCTGTGCGGGAGGCGGGCTTGCAGAGTGGGGTGCCTCTGGGCACTTGATTGGGGAAGTTGGATTTGTGACTTCGGGCAATTGGTGCTGCATACCTTTGGGTTGAGTCTTACTGGAGAAGGGTGTTTCTGGGGACTTAATTCAGGAAACTGGGCTTGCTGGCCCCACATAACTTGATCCGAATGCCTCAAGGTTGAGGCTTACAGCAGAGTGAAATGCGTCTTTGGGCATGTATTAGCAGACCTGAAACTCTGTAACATGGCCTGGTAAACAACTATCCTCAGCATGTCTCACTGGCATTACAATTTGTGAGCTTCCTTAATAAGCCTTTTAATCATGAGTTTTGTCTCTGAGTTTCTATGTAGCCATTGCCATAAGTATTAGAAACAAGAAATGTAAATTTATGGACACTAAAATTATATAGCCACCGAAATTTTATTTATTCATTTATTTTTGACTGACAGAAGATAGAGTCCAATTTTCTTTTTTTCTCCCACTTGTCCCAAAATGGCTATTGACATTTTTTTGAAAAAAACATCTATTTCCCCCTCTGATTGGTCATGACACTTTTTTCTTAGAAGTGTCTATATAAGATTAAGTATCTGTCACTGGACTTTCTAATATATTCCATTTATCTACTGATCATCCCTGTACCATGAGCACAGGGCTACAATTATTTTATTTTCATGGTAAATGTAGACATCTAATAGTGTGTCTATCTGTTGAAGTGTCTTTCGTATTCTCTATTTCCATATAAATTCTGAAATCAGATGAACAGATACATTTTTATGAGCTTAGATAGAATTTATTAATCTATTTGAGGAGAACTTATTTCTTCACAATACTGTCTAAGCTGTAATAGCACTATGGGGTAAATCAACAATAAGTGGCAGTCAAACCCATCAGTTCTGCAGCTTCATAATTTCAGAAACTCTATACAATTGCTATAAATTGGAATTGACTAGATGGCAGTCAGTATCATGCATTAACAAGAAATCTCTGTCCATAAGTTTTGGTCTTCTTTCGTACCCAGGAGTCCTGGTAGTGCAATGGTTAAGTGCTTGGCTGCTAACCAAAAAGTAGACAATTGAACTGACTAGTCACTCTGTGGAAGAAAGATGGCAGTCTGCTTCCACAAAGCTTTTAGCTTTGGAAACACAGTGTGGCCATTCTATTTTGTTGCGTGAGTCAGAATCACTTTGCTAGAAACAGGTATAGGTTTTTGTTTTCTCTAGTGTACCTTAATTTTATCTTATAGAGCCCTTATACTTTAAATACATAGAAAGTATGTTCTCTAAATTCAATTCTTTGAAGCTGTTATAAATATCTTACAAACTTTAATTATCTAATGTTAAAATTTTAAAATATTTTTTGTAAATCATACCATTGTGGATTTTTTTATTTCGAGGGAGGGCATTTTATTGAGGTACGATTTGCCTAAAACAAAATTGACTAATTCTAAGAGGTGAGTACCTATGAGTCTGGGCGAGCATCAACCAACAAGTTCTCTTGTGACCCTTTCCTGTTCCTGGCCCTGTAGCAGTCACTGACGACTTTCTGTCACATCAGCTTGCCTTTAAATTAAAGTGACCAGACGTACTACTTTTTAACAATTTAACAACGTCCCACAGCGTTTTAAAATTAAAATATATTACAATACTCTTTTTGCGTTCTGTGAAAATTTTTGTTGCTCCATATAGACCAAATTTTTAATAAAGAAACCCCCCCACCCCCCCACCCCCCGCCACGCGAATGTGTCTTGCTTAAAATCTGGTCACTTTACTTTAAATGGAATCACACATTAGCTTGATTTCATAGATGTTTTCATCTAATTTCTTCTCAAGGTGTGAGACCTTGAGACTTATTCATGTAATGTAATTCTCTTTTATTGCAGAGTGGTATTCTATTGTCTGTATACGAAAATTAGAAGAGCTTCCATCTACCGTGATGGATATTTGCGTTTCCAGTCCAAAGAGGAATATAGGTACTGTGAGCTTACAATTCTGTTGGGTTAATACTTGGAAGCGAAATTGCTGAGTCATATATTTAATATATGTTTAACTTTCTAAGAAACTGTCATGGTATTTTCCAAAGCAAATATACCACTTCATATTCCCAACACGAATATATGAGTGTAGCTGTTGATTCACATTAGTGTTTCCATGAAGGAATTCTTTCCCAGAGTTCTTTGGGAAATTTTCTTCTTCTAAATCAGTGGTTCTCAACCTGTGGGTCGCAACCCCCTTTAGGGTTGAACAACCCTTTCACAGGGGTTGTCTGATTCATAACAGTAGCAAAATTACAGCTATGAAGTAGCAACAAAAATAATTTTATGGTGGGGAGGGGGTGTCACCACAACGTGAAGAACTGTATGAAAGGGTTTGTGGCATTAGGAAGGCCAAGAACTACTGTTCTAAATCATGTGAAAGGTCAACTGATAAAAGTACGGAGGGGGGAAATGTTGTAATTCTCCTGTGAGAATAAAAGTTGAGCAATTTAATACTGGGACATCACCAGTTTGAAGGAATCAACTGATATAAATTGAAAGCAAATGCAAGAAACATGAAAAGCTGAGCTAAACGTGAAGGCTGACATTTCCAGGAATCAGAACAGAAGCAGGTGGGAGAGAAGCAGTCACAACACCTGCAGCCTGTCCTACTTGCAGCTCTTGTGTTGGAAGTGTCTGCCTCTGGCCTTGTCTGTGCTAATGGGGAGTCTTCTTAGAACTATCATAGTAACATGACTATCCACATATTCCACTTTAAATTAACCCTAAACGGGTGGTATTCGAAGAAATAACCGGTTTTGGAGGCTAAATCCTTAAATTGGCATGCTCTCTATAATGCTGTTAACCTTGCTAGGAAAGCTGAATTTTATTTGAATAGTATCCAATAACGTTCACCAGTATTTTCCATCATATTTTCTATGTGCTTCAGTGCTTTGTAAATGTTGATGTTGAATCAACAGCCATGTTCATATATTCGTGTTGGAAATATGAAGTGGAAATGCAAAGAAAAGTAAATGTTGTGAATATGAATACAAAATCAGAAACTGATCTACAATCTGAAGCAATATAGATTTCAATGGTAAAGTCTAAATCAGGGCATGCACAGAAACTATTTTTTTTTCTTTTTGGGCATCACTGCTCTCCGGTGGTGGGAGTAGGAGGCCCAGCCCCACTGCTGGAATTGAACCTCTGTCCCAGTGGGCCGCAGTCCCGCGCACAACCACTACGCCACTGGGGCTCAGCCCGAGAAACTATTTTCATCTTTAAATAGAAAAGTGAGTTTATATGAAGCAACAAGTACATAATGTTCAATTTGGTGCTGCATTTTGGCAAGCACTTACCAATTTGATGAGTGTCAATGTAAAATGAAAGAATTTTTATGTTTGGAGTATTTGTCACTAAGAATCAAGACTATTATATAATGCAATGGATACTTTGTGTGCTTTGAAATCTCATTTTATGAATGACAAATTCAAATATTAGATATCTTTCAAAATTTAAATTTTTCCTTATTATGTTAATTTTCTCTTCTCTTTGGTTTTTTTTTGTTTGTTTTTTTGTTTTTGGGCATCACTGCCCTCTGGAGTTTTCTCTTTTAGGGTTTTGTATTAATAAGTGTTTCTGAGATCCAGACAATTTAAAAATAATATTGTTAAGATTGTGTTTTATTTCTATGGTTGGTTCTCTTTCTATGTGCCTGGTGCACTCGAGAGAACCATTTTATACTATAGTGCTTGTCACCTGGTATTGACATAATGGGTCGGTGTAGCAGCCACCTGGCATTTCATCACCGTCAACCACAGGTGAGATGATTACTCTGTGATATATAACTGCTTGTCAGGAATTTTCCCCACTCTATGCCCATTCGTGAGCAATCTATTTCCCACTGGCAAGAACTCCAGAAATTGGCAGGAACACCGGCTCAGGAACATAACGCCAACTGAAAATCTTTCCTTTGAGGGTCTCGGAACATGACTAGTAGCAGTCCCGTATGAGTCAAGGCCCAATCAAGAGAGAAAAAGTACATGGTGGCTTGAACAGGAAGGATTTAATAGAGAGAACTTTTTACAAGGGATTGGCTAAGAGGGAGTTAAAAAAAATCCTACTAAATGCCATTCTTGAACTGAGGAAGTACACCCAGGTAAAGAATGGAAATCCAGAAACCCACTGGGTTCTAGTCAGTTCTGAGTCAATGTGACCTTTCAGGGCAGAGAAGAATGGTTCCACAGGGTTTCCTAAGTGCAGTTTACAGGAGCAGCCTGTCACATCTCTCTCCCAGGAAGGGGCTGGTGGGTTTGAAATGCTGAACTTTTCAGTTAGCAGCCAAACACGCCACCATTCATTACACCACCAGGTGTGATGTTCTTAAAAGTAAAGAACAAACCTTCCCAGAGGCAGGAGTTCAGGTCTCCTTGAAGGCTATCTCGAGGAAGCTCGCTCACACTCGGTGGGTTGCACCAGGTGGAATACTGCTGAAGTTTGCCAGCAAGCTGCCTGGGATTTGGTGGGTGGGCAGGTGTTTTGGACTTAAGAGGAAATTTACTGGGACACTGGCTGGACTTACCTCAAACTTGAAAGATACTTGCTTTATAGGGATGATGCTGAAATCTGGGGACCCAGTTAAAGTGCCCACAGAACTGCTGGAAAACCACCAGGAAGGAAGTAGCATGCAGAGGTACTACTAACCTTGTTGCTGGGGAACGGATTGCTAGGGTACTGCTGAAACTTGGCGACCATATTTTTGTACGATATGAGCAACAAGAAAAAGGCACAGTGGAATCAGGGAAAGGCGTCTCAGCACAGTGAGGCTGCTGTGCTGGCTACTGACAAAACTTATCACTGTGTCAGGTGACAAGGGAGAAATGTTCCAAGAGCACAAGCTGGCAATCAAGGATACACTTGAAGCTGAGAAGCAATAAAGTAATAACTAGTGAACACATTTTCTGAGAGCTTTTTATCAGGACTAGTTGTTGAATTTTGACAAATGTGTTATCTGCGCTTATTGAGAAGATCGTATGGTTTTTCTGTTCCACTCAGCTAGTAGATTAATTTTCTAATGCTAAACCATGGGACTAATCCCACTTGACCATAATATATTCTGCCTTATACATACTGACACATGTCTGTACCTATATACACATTACTACATAATCTAAAATGCTATCTAGAATATTTGTTCATAAGAATTTTTTTTGGGGGGGGAGGGGGCCTCACTGCCCTGGTGGGAGTAGGAGGCCCAGTCTTGTTCCTGGATTTGAACCACCACGCCTGTGGGCCGCAGTCCCGCGCACAACCACTACGCCACCAGGGCTCAGCCCCAAGAATTTTTGAAATATACCTTTAAAAATGTTATGCTTAGTTTTGGAATGAGAACCATGCTGAGATTAAGATTATAGCATGATTTTCTAGAAACATGTGTAGAATGGGTATTATTTCTTCCTTACGTGTTTAGAACAATTTACTAAAACCCTAACAGTCTGGCATTTTCCTTATGGAAAAGTCATAAAATACACATTTTCTTTAATAGATGCACGTTGTTGTTGTTGTTGTTAGGTGTCATGCATTCAGTTCCTTTTCACAGGGATCCCCTGAACAACAGAACAAAACACGGCCCGGTCCAGCACCATCCTCACAATCGGTCTTAAGTGTGAGTCTATTGTTGGCAGCCACAGTGTCAATCCATCTCATCGAGGAAGGCCTTCCTCTTTTTCACTGCCTCTCCACTTTGCCAAGCACGATCTCCTTCTCCAGGGACTGGACTCTCCTGAGAACATTGCAAAAGTGCATGAAATGCAGTCTCGCCCCCTGTGCCTCTGAGGAACCTGGTGGCTGTACTTCTTCTGAGACAGATTTGTTTGTTCTTCTGGCAGTCCGTGGTACTTTCAAAGTTCTTTGTCAGCACGAGAGTTCAAATGCATCAGTTCTTCAGTCTTTTCTATTCAATGTCCAACTTCTACATGAATATGAAGCAACTGAAAATATCATAACTTGGGTCAGGCGCACCTTAATCTTCCAAGAAACATTCTCACTTTCCAACACTTTAAAAATCTCCTGTGCAGCTGATTGGCCCAGTCCCATGCATCAGTTGATCTCCTGACTGCTGTTTTCATGAGCACTGACTATGGATTCAAGTAAAAGCCTTTGACAACTTCAACCTTTTCCCCACTTACCAAGATGTTACCTATTGATCCAGTTGTGAGGGCTTTGATTTTCTTTACTGAGTTGTAATCCATACTGAAGGCTACCAAGCCGGATCTTCTCCGGGAAGTGTTTCAAGTCCTCTCCACTTTCAGGTGAGTTGTATCACCTGCATAGCCTCCTATCCCGAGGCCACCCTCTTCTTCATGA
The DNA here is from genome assembly GCA_004026705.1 of Nesogale talazaci. Classification (NCBI taxonomy): domain Eukaryota; kingdom Metazoa; phylum Chordata; class Mammalia; order Afrosoricida; family Tenrecidae; genus Nesogale; species Nesogale talazaci. Next base: position 20,854 of record PVJH01006965.1, read on the forward strand.
TGCAGCTTCTCTGATTACTTGTTCAGTATACAAATTGAGGAAGTATGGTGAAAGGATACAATCCGATCACACATCTGATTTTAGACCATGCAGTAGTCCCTGGTTCTGTTCACACAACTAACTGCCTTCTGATCCATATACAGGTTCTTCATATACACGATTAGGATTGTTAACAATGCTCTGTTTTCTTTTCAGAGTTTTTCCCCCCACTCCTCTTTGTGTTTCAATTTGATAACAACTTTATGTGGCTATGCCTTCCAATTCCCCAGTGTTTTCCTCAACTGCCTCTAATTTGAGCATGTTTATAATTACGCTTAAATCCCTGGTTGGTAATAACCAATAATTAATAATATGTAGTTTCACATATTCTCACCTACCTTCTACCCAGACTACCCGATTTTCTTTTCGTTGTGGGTCATGTAGGTTTTCCTTTGTGCACATCAATCGTTTTTTGGTATTGTTTTGCATTTTTTGGGGTGAGGGGAGATGCTAGTGGTTAAGTTACAAGCCTATCAGCTTAATCTTTTGGGGCTTCCTTAATTGAGCTTGATAAAGCAAGCTTCAAGGAGCTTAATTTATAGTTATTTTAGCCCTTCTAAGGTGCTTCTGTTTTAGGTCCCTATGAGGTCTCCCCAGTTGGGCTGGTTAGAAGTCAAATGTCCGCCAGCCCTATTTAAGTTGTGGGGATTTTTCATCTCACAGAGAGGTCTTTGCTGGGCATTGTGGAGTCTCACTCTGCACATATCAGTGGGTTACTTTGCAACAGGCTCATGGGGGTGGCTTTGTAGACCACTTGAGCTCTTTGTCTTTGTAGTTCCCCTCTTTCCCCTCTGCAAACTCTAGACACCTCAGACTTTGTAAACTTAGATTTCTGTCCCTTCTACTCAGTTTGTTGTATTGTACGTGCCTGTGATCTCCCTCCCTGTGCTGTGTGTGCCTTCAATTACCAAGTGGAGGAAATTACATGGCTCCTTTGCTTGTAGTTACCTTTATTTTTCTCTCAGGGATCACAGTCCTGTTCAACCTGTAGTGAAACGTCCAAAAACAATAGACATCTCTATCTCTTAATATTGATCAGTGCTGAACCCTGGTGGCATAAGTGGTTGAGTGTGGGACTGCGCACTGTGGCCCGCGGGCTTGGCAGTTCAAATCCAGCGGCGGCTCTCAGAAGCAGCACTAGGTAGTGCCCATGACCACCAGAAGCAGTGATGCCCCCCCCAAAACAACAAAAAACCCCAAAACAATATTGATCAAATTTCTTCAGATTTTGACAGTGGGCGCCCCCTCCCCCCTCTAGCTGACTCATGTGTCTTTCTGACATGTAATCATAATTTTCAAAGCATTTACATACATTCTGATGCAATTAGGTATTCCTAGTTCATCTTGTACTTCCCTTGGATTTGAAATCAGATTCCGCCCCCCACCCCCACCCCAAGAAGGTCTGATATTTAAGACAAAATTCTATTAAGAGTCAAGATATGACCACCATGTGGGCTAACTGCCACTGATGGGCACTGCTTCGAGGCTCTTGGGGGAGATTTAGCTATTTCAGTTTATGACTGAGGTAAGAGAGCCTGTTAAGCTCTCACCAGACTTTGAATCTTATGACTTGAAACTAACCAAACAAATACTTCTTTTTAGGGCAAAATACTAAGGAGAAACTGCATGATTAGGCTAGTAAAATTAACCAACCAACCAAACACAAATCATGAAACAATAAACAGGTCTTCTGAAAACTATTAAGACTTGAATAGAGTCACCAACATCTAGATAAAAATTCAAAATGAATGACCACAAAGAAGGTACTACACATGCTTCCTCCCTTTCTTTTCTTTGGAAGGGGCACCTGATTTTAGAACTAATAGTGTTCTAATTAAGTCACACAAAAAATGTTCTCAGGATACAAGGCATTGAAATTAAACAAATTTCTTATGCATAAATTTTAGGAATTGATTTATAGGAGTAAATTCAGTGAGCAACATATAAATACATATTCTTAAATTTTAATGACCACCTGTTTAAAAGTCACAATATAAAATTTTCTATTTTTCTACTTATTAAAAACAAAACTCTTAGAGTCTTCTGAAAACTTATCTCCTCACTTAATTGCTGTCTCATTCGTAGTCCCATTACAATTTTACATGAAATATATATTCTCCTGAATTATTTCTAGCTGTTTGATTAAGCATGGATATTTCGGTCTCATTTCTTTTATCCCACAACACACTTACATGGAATGGTTCTCAGGTAGAGATTATCTCTGATCACTTGCTGCAGCTTGTGGTCAATTGATCCTTTCTGAAACTGAAGACTCAGGTAATGTCGCAAATCTTTATTAATGACTTTACCTACAAAAACAAAACACATTACTGTTAGATCTCTAGCTAAATACAGAAGCAACTGTTTGAACACCTTAAATCACTTAGATATAAATAGAAAAATAGAGTATTTCACTAAAAGATAATCATTATAGATTATATAATTAAAATAGGTACCTGCAATATAATCAGCATTATTTGGTAGGGCAAGGAAGATCAGTGACTATAGCAAGTGTCATAAGTTACTTCATTCAATCTCATCTGTTTACTGACAGCTGCCAACACCATATCATGCCTCTGCCTTGACCTCTCTCCATCAAGCTCCAACCAATCAAATTCATTTATATATACTACAGGTCTATTTAGAAGTCAAACAACCACTTTACATTTCAGACAGCCAACACAAAACATTTAATTCTATCCATCCTCCAGTATTTCCCTCTTCTTCAGTTTTCCTCGCTTTAATAAATAATGGCACCATCTACCCAGTAAGGAACCCTGAGAACACAGCGAGTTGAATGTTTGACTGCTCACCTCGAAGTCAGCAGTTCAAAGCGATGGGAGTCAAACAAGGCTGTCGGCTCCCGCAATGACTTACAGTCTGGAGTGGAAAACCGATGGAGTCTTATCCAGTGGCTCTGAGTTGGATTCCACCCAGTGGAACGAACAATCCCCAAACCTTGAAGCCATCCTTTTTCTATTATAAGATGTATTTCTTATCTCTCAGATCAAATCCATTAGTAATTTTTGTTAGTCCTACCCCCAGAATAGAATCTGCCCTATCTACTGCTCTCTATTTTCAATGCCATGATACTACTGTCTAAGTTACCACCATCTCCCTTTCAGGATTCTGCAACAACCTTCTAATTACATAACCTCTTTCTGCATCAATTCTTATCTCCCTCCTGTTCCCACCATTTACTCAGTTCCTAAAATAATATTTAAAACAATTCAGATGGGCTGAGCCCCAGTGGCACAGTGGTTGTGTGCGGGACTGTGACCCACAGGGTTGGTGGTTCATATCCAGCAGCGTTCTCCAGGAGCAAGACTGTGACTCCTACTCCTACCAGGGGCGGTGATGCTCACAAAACAAACCCAACAAAATTAAGAAAAACCCCACAATTCAGACCACTGCTATTGTTAGAGCCCCCAGTGACTTTTCACTATACTTGTAATAAAAGCTAAACTCTTGAACAGGACCTAAGAGGGTCTACATATTTTGTCATGGGCTATATGATCCAAACTTGCTCATTCTTCCCTCTCAATTGGCCATCCCCATTGGCCATCTTTCTGATGGTCTAAAAGACCAAATTAAGTGCTACCTCCATGTCTTCAGCCTACTGTGGGATTAACAGGCATTTTCTTCTGCCCATTTGCCTGCTTCTTAGATATCATGTATTTAAGTAATGGAATGCATTACTTTCCTGGTATTTGTGAGGGGAAAAAGAGAAACACCAGAGGCCCCAAAATAATGAAAATTGGTCTATATATCTTAACATATCAGGTGGGAAAACATCTATAATGGAACTCAAAAACATGAATAAATTCAGGCTCTTAAGTTTCAGTGTATGAATGTTCAGTCAAAAGAACGCATAACTATAAATCCACACTTTCTGAAAACAAGCAAATTTAAGTTTATGTCAAGTTTTTCTCGAAAAATTGGTCTACAGCGTAACTGGCTCTTATTTAGATAAACCCTGCGTCATGCTGCAATGGGTGTGGACATCAAACCAACTGTAAATCGATCTAATTGCCAGCATTGCCTCATCTTTTCCACGTGGATAATCTAGGAGACTTTGTCAAACGCTTGTTTAAGTCAAGATACAACATGCTTCCACTATTCTCTAATGCAGCCGTAATTACTGAAATTTTTTAAAGAGGAGAAATGAGGTCAGTTTAGCATGTCTTATTCTAAGAAACTGATTCATGGTAATCACTCCATTTCTTTCATAAATGCTCACTTTCTCTCTTTATATTTCTATATCTATAAGCATTAATTTTTAATCTCTTCAAGTGCAGCCACAGTTTAAAGTTCGGGAAAGTGAACTGAAGCTTTCCCAATCTGCCTCTTTCCCTTTTGGAAACTGGGACATTTGTCTTTTCCCAGTCTCCTGGCACTTCCCACATTCTCCGCAATTTCACAGCGATTACTGACAATAGCCCTGAGAGCGTATCTGAGAGTCCCTTCGACTCCCAGGAGACAATTCACTTGAGTCTTCGAAATTTAAACTCATTTAAAGTGAATAATACTCTATCATCTCTTTTTGGGGGGTATTAATGCCCCTTGTACTCCCTTTTCAGGTTGTTTGTTTCACCATTTTATGTTGGAAAAGTATTTCTCCTAGTTGAAAATGGAAGCAAAGTTAAAAACTATGTAAGTTAGACTGTCTCTGTAGGTGGTTAACATAAAGAACATCTTTTTTTCAGACAGTGAGCTTAACTCTTTTTTTTTGCTTTCTGAAGCACCTTGTTGAGTTTTAACTCCTTATGAGCTTTGGTTTATCAAAAAGAAAATTTTCCTAAGTGCTTGTTTCTTAAAGTGTAAGTTTATTTCTTAAAGTTTCTTCCCAAGGGATGGGAAGAAAGACCTGGTGATCTTCTTCTGAAATAGACAATGAAAACTTAGTGGGTCACAACAGAACACTGTCAAATCCAGTGGCAGAAAATGAACCTTCTAGGTTGGAAAGCATTACATTATGGCCACCACTATGGACTCCAACATCCCAACATCATGAAGATGGAACAGGACCAGGAAACTCTTTGCTTTGGTGTACATAAGGTTAGGGGCCCTGGAGGTGCAATGTTTAAGCACTTGGCATCTAAAACCAAAAGGCTGGTGGTTTTAGCCCACCTTGTGGTTTTGCCAAGAAAAGACATGGTAATCAGATACCGAGAATTTGATTATCTAGAAAACACAGTAAGATAGTCTTTCTCTGTCCCATGGGTTACTATGAGTTTGAATCAACTTGATGGCAACTAACAAGACTTACACTGTTTAGCAGGGTGGTATTCCTTCCATCTTCCACACACCCATCCTTTAATAGACTTGAACTACTCAGAGCATTCTGTGTGTAGCAGTTACATAATCTGGTGTCAACTTGAGGCTACTAAGAGTGAAGGGGTGGAGTCTATCCTTTCAGTCAGGTCGCAGTTTCATGACCTCATTTGGAGGCACAACGGAGATAAATAGCTCACTGGAAGTCAGGTACATTCATTCTCTGCTACACATTCCTATTGGCAAGCCACATGGAGCAATGCTGATAGACCCAGATTCCTGGAACTGAAGGAGCCACATGGAGACCCAAGCCAGCATTGAGATGTTTCCACCTCCACTGGATCCATAAGACTTTCCACCACTGACCTGTGATCTTCCTGCATGAGGAGTCATTGCCCATGGTGTGTGAATCTGAAGAAGAATTTATATACTGGTATTGGACATATGGGCTAATATCAGATTTATGGACTTGATCTGGACTGGGTTGGGATGTTTTCTCAATATACAAGTACTCTTTTATATAAAGCTCTTTCTTATACACATAGGAGTATCTATAAATCTGTTTCTCTAGTCCACCCGGACTAACACACCGTGCATTCACAAATGTTTCTTGGTATGACTTTTTTTAAAAAAAAAATTAAAGAAATGTCTAGTTTTGGAACCAAACCTATGCATACTATCAACTTTTTGAAACCTGTTTTCCTCAAAGACAAATTATGGGCATAACCAAGTCCCTGTTCATTTTCTTTCTATGACTACCAAATGGGCTGGTGACTTTCCCCAATATGCTGTTCAATATAACTAACAACACAGTAATGTTACCAACGCTTCCGTTCTTGTTAGCTTTAGACTCAGAGACACGGGGTACTTTATTGCTTCCTTCAACTTTGGAGCTTCTATAGCAGGAAGGAAGTGTCACCAAAGTGACCAAACGGATTCATACAAACTTAACTCTTATCTAGTTCCTTGGTTTAAATTAGGGGCCTTGAACAAAATGAAGCCAATTGTCAGCCTGTTTGTGAAACTTAACTAAATTTGAACAGAGCTTTTCTAAATAAATAATATCTACATATTTCATCATAAAATATATTCTGTGGTAGAAAAGTGAGTAAAAACATTGTAAATGGTTGTTAAACACAGACATTTGTAAGCTACATGAGGGCCAAAGTCATGGCTTATTGTTATAGAAGGAGTCGTAGCATTTAGGAGTTAGAATGAATAAATCAGCTTAATTTTGTATTTGTCATTGTTAATTTGAACATCCCCATTCTCTATAATATGGAAATTTAGAAGATACCTCTCACTGAACTAATACAACACTTTTTAATAATCTCTATACAATTTTATCTTAAGCTGTGTTTTAAACATTTAAATTGATTTTATTTTGACTCCAAAATGCTAAAATAAATTCATCTATTAAGTCTTTAAAATTAGATCTTAATTATAGCTTACATGCTAATCTCTTCAATTGTCCTTTATTTATTCACATTTTAAAATGTATTTACAAAATATCTGAATAGCCTGTAAGATAATATAAGCCTAAATTAATCATTCGGATCTATTGTTTCCTAGCTCTATTGTGAATAATAAATCCGGAGCAGAAAAAAGTTTATTTTTTTCTTAATTCTTTCCTCTATTCCTTTAAGGGAGAATGAAAAATTAAAACTGGGAACACTGACAACTCTGAGTGTTATTTTAGGATTTATTATTACTATTATTAGAACTAATATTTTTCAGTTCTCAGTCTGAATAATGCATGTTATGTGCTCTCTAAGAATTTTATGTTTTAACTCACTTAATCCACATGACAACCTTTGAAGTTAAGTGCTATTATTATCAACATTTTACCAAGAAGAAACTGAAGTGCAGAGAGGTTAAATAACTTGGCAAAGGTTACTTAGACATTAGTGGCAGACTTGAGATTTGAACCTAGACAACCCGTGCTGTCAACAAGGGCTGTGCTAGACTAACTCTCATTCATTCTGTCTCTCTTTCATATATTTTACATATCTATATCTTATACATTTATATACTTGGAGAAATATGGATATATACTGTATATACTCGAGTACAGGCTGACCCAATTATCAGCTGAGGCACCTAATTTTACCACAAAAGCTGCATAAAAAAATGTGCTGAACCAAACCATGAGGACAGTGTGGCCCAATGGAAGGATGCATGAAAAGAGAGAGAGCTACAGGGCAGGCCCCAACCTAAAGCCAGACTGACCCCCTCCCTGGAAGTAGGCGTGGCTGGGAGCAGGTTTGGGGGGAGGGACCAGCATGCCACACCTACATGGAAGCAGGCCAGGAGGGAGGAAGAGAAAGAGATCAGAACTGGACCCCAGGCTGGCACATGATGTTCAGAGGATGATGTCCCTGCAGGGATATAATAGGACGCAGAGGGGACTGGGCAAACAACAGTGACACATGTCATGCTGTATGAGCCCCCAATAAAATGATTTATTTAAAAATATGCTGAAAAACTCGACTTATAGATGAATCTATACCATGGATAGCTATAGACTATACACACATACATAGTTCAGTTGACGATGGCCATATGCTTATTGTATCTAAATGCTCTCTATAAACACGGCCCAACACACCCTGGTGACCACATGACCACAGCATTCAGCTGCTGACTAAATAGTCCTCAGTTCAAACTCACCAAACTCTTGTAAATAAAGACACAGGCATTTGGTTTTGTAAAGATGTATAACCCTGAAAACTCTACAAAGCAGGGCTATCTGCCCTCTAGCTTAAGACCAAGAACCAATGGAAGTGTAAGCCATGGGAAGGGAGTCCGCAGTCAATGTAAGATATGAAAATAATAATTTATACTTATGACGGGGTCACGAGTGCAGAAGGGGGGCGGGAGGGAAAAAGGAGGAGCTGATACCAAGGGCTCACATAGAAAGTAAATGCTTAGAAAATAATGTTGGCAACATAAATATGCTTGACACAATAGATGTATGGATTGTTATGAGCTGTGAGAGCCCCCAATAAAATGATTTTAATTTTAAAAAGGATTTACAAAATAAATAAGAATAGCTGACTATGTACTAGAGAAAACTAGATGAGTTCAAACTCAATAGTTTGAGACTATGATTTTGTCAAAGTCTGTGTTTATTAGATTTGGGGATTTTGTGGCAACCGCTTACCAAACTTAATTTGGCAATGAGTCCATCAAAATCTTAGAATCAGCTGGAAATTGAAATAAAAGAAAATGAGCATGATGCAAGAAAACAGAGATTGATTCAGAAGCTCTTTTAACTGGGATGACGTCTGATAATCTGTGGACAGAGATGCTGTTTAAAGGGGCTTTGCTCAGTACTGAAACTAGGGGTGTTCTCCATATGGGTCTTGCTGTCCCAACGGTTGCCCAAAGAAATGTAAAAGGATAGGAAAAGTTCTAATAACGATGAGTACAAGAACGCAGAAAATGTTCTAAAACTGATTGTGGTGATGATTGTACAACTCTTCTTAATAGGACTGAACTGTTGGATTGCAAAGTTTGAGAATAGTGTGTCAATTAAACTGTTAAAAAAAAGAGAGCCAGCTGAGCCCTTGTGGCGGCACAGTGGTTGTGTGTGGGACTGCGGCCCACAGGGTTGATGGTTCAAATCCAGCAGCAGCTCTCCAGGAGCAAGACTGGGCTTTCTACTCCCACCAGGGCAGTGATGCCAAAAAAAAAAAAAACCCAATAAAAAATAGTGTTGAAAAGCAAAGATGTTACTTTAAGAACTAAGGTGCATGATAAGAGCTGTACAAGCCTCCAATAAAAAGATTTTTTAAAAAAGAGAGAGAGTCAAAGGTACGGAAGGATGAAGTCCAAGCTGCACTGACGACATAAGGCAAAAACAAGGTTCCAGAAATTGACAGACTACACCAAATGAAATATTTCAACAAGCTGATGAAACACTAGAAGCACTCACCCATCAATGCCAAGAAATTTGAAAGATTTCAACTGACTAGAAGAGACCCGTATGGGTGCCCACTCCAAAGAAAGGCGACCCAACGTGCACAAATTATAGACCAGTACTGCTAATATCACATGAAGTCCAATTTTGCTGAAGATTGTCCAGCTTTGCTTGCAGCAATACATGAGTGGAAGCTGCCAAAAATCCAGGCCAGATTCAAAAGAGGCCACGGAACAAGGAATATCATTACTGAAGTCAGATGTACTTCACTAAATAGGTGGTACTGGAGTTGAAATCTGAAGGGCAGCCAGCAGCTAACTAGGCACAAAGGAGGGAGGAAGCTGCTAGGGGGCGATAGGACAAAAATAAGGCCCTCCAGGTGGAAAAGGACATGGTGCTGAGAGGAACCGAGAGGCATCCAGTATAGCTGTTTGCTGTAAGAAGGAAGGAAGAACTCCTACAAACTGAGTCTCAAATAGTTCAGAGACTATGGAGTTGAGCAGAACCTTGTAACAATTTAACATGATGCTAATCACATCAACTCATCCAGGGCATATACAAGAGTCCATCACAATTGCTATAAGCTGATAACGATGGGCATGTTCTAGTTAGCCACCTCTATGCCATGTTTGTGCTCAAACACCATCTCATTATTTCTGTTCTGCCTTCTTCAAGTACGCTTCGGCACACTTGGTTGATTTCCCGCACAACAAAAGTTCCCTACCCACACATCTTCATTATTATCTTGTTGCATTTGACAATCAGGAGAACGGGCAACAGAGCTGGGGCAAGTACTCTTTGGCTTCAGGAACATATACATCTAAAAAATGCCAATACAACCCACCACACGAAAAACATTACATTCCCAAAAGCTTAACAGTATTTATTACATACAGAATTACACATTTGTGCTGCAACAAATAGCTTCATTATATTCAAATTATACTTAAATAAAATCGATAGCAGGGACAGTGAATTATTTAATGTGGCTCTTCTAACCAAAGCCTCTTAAAAAACATCCCCCCCCCCCCACCACCACCAAATGATCTTTCTCAGAATGGGTCTGGTGAGCGATGGGAAAAGATACTGATAGGATTCACCTGTGAGGACTTTTGTGCAGGAGGCTGGCTTGCAGAGTGCGGTCTGTCTGGCCACTGAATGCCTCTGGGCTGAGGCTTACTGGAGTGAAGTGGTTCCTGGTATTTAATTTGGGAAGTTGGACTTACTGACCCAGGAGTGTGGCATACCCTTTGGACTTGCAGTGAATTATTTATGGCTCTTAAAGCAATATCAGTTCTTGCTTCTCCTAGCAAATGATTCTTCCCTGATGGGTCTGGGTCAGAAAAGGAGGGGAAAGATGCCTACTGTGTGATTGCCACTTGCTGGGTCTATGGTGCGTCCTCTCAGAAACGGGGGTCGGATCTCACTATCGACAAGAGAGGAGAGCCAGCAGTAGAGAGCCTCCTTCAGCCCCTGGAGCTGGCTTGCCTCTCTCTGCCAGGCCTCTGGTTCTTGGGATTTGTGGTCTACCACCTGACCTGATTCCAACAGTTTCTACAGCCTTGGGGGGGGAGGGGATTTTTTATTTGGGGACTTACTAGAACCACAACTACATGGAGTCATTTTTCTTCATGTTGCAAGTTCTCCGTAGTCACTGTAGCAAATTGAATGCAGAACCTTGGGAGGTAAGAGAATGTACTATGGGAAGGAGTGGTGGTTGATATCAGGGATAATCTGATTTGGACAGTTAAGATATCTTCAATCTTCTAGGGATTTGGTCTTGTATTAATCTTTCTAAAAGGAATTCTTTGCACACCATGAGTATTGTATTTGCAAATCATAATAGTTTTTCTATAAAATTCTCAGATGCATGGCCAGCGATCGGAGTTATAAGAAAAAAAGTTATTGAGCCCTACAAGAAAATGTTGTACCTAGATACAAGGGGGTTTCGAAGCATTCAAGGAAAAGAAATCCACTAGCTTTCAATTCCATTTTCGACAATGTTTTTAAATCCCTCTCATATGTTCTCACGTGTTAGGTGGCCTCATCAGTACTCTCGGTAGCTTGGCCTATCTTGGTAGGCTCCATATCCAACTATTTCCCCTGCTGGTTTTGGCTTTATGCCTGCTCTCCTTGGGATCAACACTGTACCTACACATCTTGTTGGCAAAGATGAACCTATCGACTCCCTCTTCAAGCAGACAGCCAGGCAGAATTCTGAAGTTCACATGAAGAAGCTCCTTTTCTCCCTGCAGGTGCTGCCACCCCAGGGGAACACGGCACCTGCCTGCCTCTCTCAATGGATCTTAATCGTCTGAGGTCCAGATCTATGTTTTCCCCTCTCTCTGTCCTGCACAGTGTATTCACAGAGCTGAATTAACTCTTCTCGAGCACACCAAAATGGGACTTCAGTGCTTGCTTCGGCGGCACACATACAAAATGGGACTTCAAATAAGGTAATTCCTATACTGATAGTATTTTTGCTGTAGTTGTCAAAGACAGAACGCTTTCATTAAGTAGCACCATCAGAAGTAATGTTTTGATATATATTGATGTGGTCAAATGTTTATGATGTCTTATAAATGAAAAGGGGTTACAAAATAGAGTGCCCAATATGGTGCCAAATTGAAACATTTTGAGGATCTATAAATAAAAAATTTAAAGGATACACATAAAGCAAAACCACACTTAACACTTAATCATATTTAAAGTATTATCATAGGATATAATTATTGGGAGTCCCTCCCCCCATTATTCTTTTCTTTAAGAACCTTTTTTTCCCCTTCCTAGTCTTGCATTTTCATATTTTCTACAATAAAAATCTATTACTATGAGGGAAAGGAAAGTTTTGCAAACCAAAAGTAAACCACGTTTTTCAAAACTGTTCTTCACAGGTCACTAGTAAGAAAGGAAGCTTACCCTTATGGACTGTTAAAACTAAAACCTATGGACAAAAACTTATAAAAATGCTATATAGAAGAGTCACTTTACTCATTTGTCTTCAAAATAAGTAATATGTTAACCATATCTGAGTTAAGTTGTAATCGTTCAGTTTCTAACAAACTACAAAATTAAAATACACCCCTGAAAATAAAATGAAAACCATCATTCTAACGAAGACAAAATCACCACAACTTTCATTTTCAGGAAAAGCTGAGTCAGGTGGAACTGTGAGAGCAGAGCAGGGGAGAGGAAGACAAACTATCAAAAGTAGGCCCTTTTCCTTTTCGAAACTTTTATTTGATGGGCTTATGCTGATTACTTAAAGAAAAAATGGTATTTTTAAAGTGCTATCCTAAGCCTATTTACAATTTTTTCTTTGTGATGTCAGAAATCATTGGCAAACCTGTCATAATGCCAGACAACTATTGCCTGGTTGGCACAACAATAACTGAGTCATGCTATTAATGTTTCATCCTTCTGACAGGAGGGTACAAAGCCATCTATTGTGCCCTGTCATTTTCCCTGAGAACAGAGGAGCCAGGCTTAGCAGACTTTACAAATCAAAGTTGTGCACTTCAACAGACCGTCCAAGGTTTGAGGGGGAAGATCTGTTGCGAATGTAAAGGGCTCCCTGAAAGGGAAGACTTAACTACTTGCGAGAAATCTGACCTGAGAAAGATCACCACTCAAGACTTCAGATTTCATTTTAAAGGACACTATCATTATGTAAACAATTTCTGAACTCAAGTAGTTGTCTGGAGTAATTACCCACAATTTAGTAGCCTCTTTTTCTCTGCTAGCATTTAACAATGACAAATTTCATGAATTCCTAAAATTAGATGGTAAAAGATCCTAAAAACTCATCAAACATGGTACGAGTTCAGGGAGAGGCAACAGTCAATAAACAAACTCATATTAAGTACTTCTCATTTCCATTTCTAATGTCTATCTTTCATCAATCACACATTAAGATATTTAAAAATAGTATTCTTTTAAAAATATTCTTATGAAACGTGGTTGTTTCACTAGAATTTCAAAGAAAGTTTAGGCAATAAAGTGGCCATGTTGTGCACATACCCTCATTCAGATTCCTCTGTTAAAAACCCTCTTCCTGGGCTGAGCCCCAGTGGCGTAGTGGTTGAGTGCAGGACTGTGGCCCACGGGATTGGCGGTTCAAATCCAGCAGTGGCTCTCCAGGAGCAAGACTGGGTAGCTCCCACGACCGCCAGAGGGCAGTGATGCCCCCAAACAAAACAAAACAAACAAACAAACAAAAACTTCTCCTTGTTCAACTCAATCATAAACTGAGTAAATCAATATAACAGGATGTCAATACAAATGGAAGTGTCAGGGATCTCTAGGCACACTGATTTCCCATGAAAGGACCTCCACCAAAAAATGAAAGAAAAAAAAGTGGTACTGAATTACCAAAAGAGTGACAAAAAATGGTTCTATTCCAAGTGGTGATAGGAAGGGTTATATATTTCTATACCAAAAAAAAACAGAGTTAAGAGACTGAAACAATGAGAATTTTCTAGAAAATATGGAAAAGTAAGTCACTTTGACAATTTTGCTTCCATGCAGAACAAATAATCAGAAATAGATGGGAAAATTATTAAGTATATGTATAATGAAATATTTGGAAGTGAAATGTGATTATATCACTTCAAGTTTTAGCATTATATTGCTTGGTTAAAAGGCTTTAAATGAAATCTTGTCTTTTGAAAATTGAAGGATCACTTAAGTACAAGGTGTCATTTTAAAATGCATCGTATTGTGTTTCAAATCTATAAATTTTCTTTTTTTGGGGAGGGAGGGGCATCACTGCACTCCAGTGGTGGGAGTAGGAGGCGCAGCCCCACTGCTGGAATTGAAGAATCTATAAATTTTCATGAGATACATGAAACATGCATCTGGCCTGTCAGTCAGGCGATAGCCAATGAGACTTCTGTGTGGAAGTGGTTTTCTCCTGAGAATTCTGGGAAGTCTTGTGGTATTTTCCAATTGGAGGTGAGAGACTTGACTGAGTTCCTTGGAGATGCACTTTTGCCAAGACAAGATGGTAGCATAGACCCTGAGTCCCAGGAACTGGAGGAGCTGGAGGAGAAGCCATATGGACTTACCCTGATGGAGCCAGACCTCTGAAGCTGGAAAAGCCACAGAGAGACCCCTGCCAGCACTGAGATGCTTCTATTGCCAATGGATACTACTGATGGACCCTGAGCCCTGGAAACGAGGAGCCATGGGAGACCTCTGCCAGAGACCGGGATGCTTCTACTGCCGCTGGATACAGAAGACTCCGCACCCAGTGGTCTGTGATTGTCCTGGTGTCACTGCAAGTGCTTCGTGAGTCAGAAGGAGATTTTATAGACTAGTATCGGACATATGGGCTGATATCAGACTTATGACCTTGGGCTGGACTGGGTTGGCATGCTTTCTCAATGTTCCATTCCTTTAGCATATAAAACTTTCCCTTATATCCACATGCGTGCTTATGAATTTGTTTCTCTAGTCTACCTGGACTAACACAAGAAGTAACTGATAAAAATCTAGTCTCTGTATGACATGTGGTGCAATAGGTGTTTTCATTTACTGTTGATGGGGAAAAAGTTAAAATAGATGATCGAGTTAAAGCAATGTCTTCCAAAATGATACTACCCCTCTGGGGAGCTCTGGGCCAATGGAGGCGGGGGCTGCAAAACCATATACTACACTTATCCTGGATTATGGACTTCAGTACAAATGCTTTTTATTGTGGGGGATGAGGAATGGAGTAGTGTTTGTTTGTTTCTTTTTTCTGAAAAGATGGTTGTGTTTGGCAGGGTTCTCTAAGAGATACAAAACCATGATGTTTATGATTTTCAAAAACCATTTTATTGGAGGTTATTAAGTTCTTCTAACATTCCATACATCAACTGTACTTGTACATATATTGCCATCATTTCCAAAACATTTTCTACTTGAGCCCTTGGTATAAGCTCCTCTTTTTCCCTCCCCCACCTTTCTACCCTAGTGTATTCTTTTTTTTTGGGGGGGCATCACTGCTCTCCGGTGGTGGGAGTAGGAGGGCCAACCCCATTGCTGGAATTGAACCTCCGTCCCAGTGGGCCGCAGTCCCGCGCACAACCACTACGCTACCGGGGCTCAGCCCTCCCTAGTGTATTCTTGATCAATTATATATTGTTATGATTTTATGTATAGATTTAAGAAGATGTTTATACCATGAGAAGGAATATAACAGTGAATTAGTTCACCCAGCAGTACAGAGAATTCAGTTCAACTCACTTCTGTGGAACAGTTAATATTAAGTGGAATCCTTTGACACATGAGGGCTGCCAGGTCCATGGTCGAGGAAGCAGACAGCAAAGTCCTCCCTGGGACAAGGCAAGCAGAGTCTACCCAAAAGCAGCAAGCAGCAGAGTGGGTCACCAACAGTTAAGCAAAGCCGACCCAGGTGGGATATCAAAGAAAGCAGTGCAAGATGACAGGATCAGCCTCAAGCTCAAGCGATGTATGCACCAGCAGCATGGCAAAGCAGGTCTTGAAGGTGTCTCAAGCCCTAGCAACAAGATCCGTGGGTTGGTCTGGCCCACAGGT
Organism: Nesogale talazaci; assembly: GCA_004026705.1. Taxonomy (NCBI): domain Eukaryota; kingdom Metazoa; phylum Chordata; class Mammalia; order Afrosoricida; family Tenrecidae; genus Nesogale; species Nesogale talazaci. Next base: position 36,629 of record PVJH01006965.1, read on the forward strand.
AGTGTAGCTCACACACTGAAACACAGAACTAGCTAAAGCTTCAACACAATCCAGCATGTTCTGATCACCAGAGAATGAGAGAGGGTGGTGGGCCCTGTAGAGCCATTTATCTATTTGTCCTCTAATCAAACTGTGACCTGACTCATCCCACCTGTCCTACTGGGCAGGTTGACACAATAGAACTATCACAGAGGTGGTAGGCCTAATATGCTTGATATCTGTGAGTTAAAGGAAGCAAAAGGTGCCTAAGGTGAGTGCAACCCAGCTTGAGGCAAGCAATCAGGTTAGAGAAGGCAGCTCTTCCCCACTTCACCTATGATTTGCTGACTCAAGTAAATAGTGATGGGCCTTTAGCAGGTCATTTCCCCCCACCCCCTATAAATTCTTTTAAAAATGGTTTATTGGGGCATTATTCATATGTCACACACTTCAATAGTTCAATCACATCCCATAAACTTTTTTGAAACCCCCTTGTACAAAGTACACAAGAGTGTGTACCCAATGGAGGCGAAGGCAACATACAATAGGAGGAAGGTCTGCAAACATGATGGAAACAGGCAAGCCACTGAGAGGTCTGCAAGTGTTAGAGGCAACAGAGTCAAATACTGTTACCCACAATCCTACAGTAACAGTCATCTACTAGTAGATGCTTCAATAGACATAATGGCTGAATAGATATAGGAGGGAGAGTATATATACCCACGCATATGGATAGATTTGATAAAAGTTATTTGTAAGTGCATATTTACCTTTGCTACAAATATACAGATGAATGTGGTAGAGCATATAAGGGGCATTATGAAAATTTCTTAGATATACTAAACACCTGTGGGCAGGAAACAATGGACTGTGACTTAGAGACACGTATGGCAAGACCATAGGCTTAGAGACACTTAGATCAATTGGTGTATGTAATTCACAAAGATGGTCCTGCATCCTGCTTTGGTGAATAGCGATTCAGGTCGTAAAAGCTTGTGGGCAGCCAATCTAAGGTACAACTATTGGTCTCTATTTATCCACATGCCGAATGATGGCATAGACGAAGGGGGAAAAACCCAAACCATATGGAAACATTTAGTCCGTTGGACGAATGGACCACGCAAACATCAGCCTCCATGATCCTGAGACCAGAAGAGCTAGATGGTGCCTGGACACCACTAACACCTACTCTCATCAGACAGTTCTGGATAATGGAAGAAAAATGGAAAACAAAACCCCAACGAGACAAGGCTTTCTGAACAGAGAGAGACTGGTGGAACTCCAAGACTACGGCCCTTACACAACCTTTCGGTCTGGTACTGAACCTACCTTCACCTTAAAATAAGTCACCATTTATCCACTGACAAAGTACAGAGGGTTAAGAAAGATAGGCACATGGAAACAGGAAACACAGGGAGAAAAAGGGCTAGAATACTGAAGAGCTTTGCAGTGGAGGAAGTGAAACAAACTGCACGTGAATTATTAAATGTCAAACTGATAATCTGTTCTAGAACCCTTCATTTAGTTCACAATTAAAAAAAAATTATTTGCCCACAAAAGGACAATAACTATGCCTGATGTGAAGAACCAGTTAATATTGGCTGGAAATGTGGAAAGGAAACTGGGGAAGGGAGCACAGGGGGTATCCGAGGCAATGGCAAGAGCTAGTGCAAAGGCATCGAATGAAAAGCTGAGTGTCAAGGGATTGTAAAACTAAAGAGAGAGGTGGGAAGTCCAGATCAAATAAAGTTTTGACCATGACACTAAAGGATGAGAACATTATTTACAGCAAACAAGTCACTGGAGATCTTGTCAGGGGAATGGCAGGGCCAGAGTAGTGTTTCAGATGGGTTCTTCCAGCAACCACAGAGAAGTGGAACATCATTGGAAGGCACTAAGACTAGCACAGAATAAATTTAGCGAAAAGTCAATTACAATGGGAAGTATAAGCAGTAATAGAAGAACCAATGCAGCAGAAAATTGGATAGGCAAAATAGGTAGCAGATTCAAGAAACATACACTAGACACAAAAAGTTAACCAAGACATAAATGATCACAGATGTTTTCAGACAGAGTGTGGGTCCAAACTTCAATTTAAAGGAGTCCCTAAAGGAGAAAAGAAGATGAGCTACATAATCAATAACCTAAGAATACAGTTGAATAAAGCAGAAAAATTTAAGGAATCTTATTGAAAATGGAAAAGCTTACTGTCCTCCCAAGTAAAAAAGAAACAAACACTATTACCATAAAAATACACCTTTAAATTCTTTAGTTTTTGTTTTGTTGGGGGGGCGGAGTTAATCTCAAAGCTTCCCCAGAAGGCAAAAATATTATTTAAAGAGTCAAAATCATAAGACAAAAATGACAACTCTTAGGTGAAGACATAGTGTGAAATCTACACTCTAAATGCACGACACATTTTCAAGTCATGCTGGTAATGATGATTTAAAACTACCAACAACTTTTGAAATGTGTATTTTTAGAGAAGAATGAAGGGAGCAATCCACAACTCTATCTGACCTGCTCGCTGGCTATAATAATGGACTCAGACATAGGAACAGTTGTGAGGATGGTAGCGGGAGGCAGTGTTTCGATCTGCTATGTATACATGGGGTCACTAAGAGTCAGAACCAAGCTGAAGGCACGTAACAGCAGCATTGGTCTTGGAGGAAATCTTTTCAGAATGCTCCTTAGAAGTGAGACTGGTCAGATTTTACCTTACACACTTCGGATATGATATCAGGTCAGACCAGTCCCTGGGAAAGGTCAGGTTTGGTAAAATAGAAGGGTTCTTCCCTGAAAAAGCTGCACAGGATGGACTGACCCTGGGGTGGCAACAATGGGCTCAAACATAGTAACTGTGAGGATGGGGCAGGCCCAGGCAGTGCTTCCTTCAGAGTTAAAAAGGGTTGCACAGCACCGAACAACAACATGACTGCGTTACCAGGGGAACCCTACACGTGAGGGCTGCTGTGGGAAAAGGCGCCCTGCTGGCGGCGGCGGTTACTCGTTGGGACGCGATCCTCAAGGTCGGCAGTTGGAAACCGCTGGCTGCTCTGCGGGAGACAGAATGGGGCTTTGTACTTCCACAAGCAGTTACAGTCTTGGAAACTTGAGGTACCTGGTCCTACAGGGTCACTGTGAGTCTGCATCAACTCAATGGCGGCGAGGTGGGGCCTTGCTGTTTTGTTTTTTCAGTAGGGAAATAAAGCAGTCCTGGAGTCACAGTGGTAGTATCCAAAAGGCTGATGGTCCTAGTCTACCAGCCCCTCTGTGGGAGAAAGATGCAGCAAGCCTGCTTCTGCAAGGATGACAGCTTTGGAAACTGTTTCCAAAGGGAGATTCTACTGTGCTATGGGGTCACGATGGGTAGGTCCCTAACGCGGATGACAGCTTGGGAAGTCCTGGACAATAACGACTACAAGAGGGGAAACTGTCTAGTTATTGAAAGAAGAAAAGAGACCAGAAAGACCCACTAAATGGAGGCACGGTAAGACCAATGGGCAAAGAGAAGAGGAGGCGCAATCCACAAATCATTGCATCTTCTATGGTAGGGGAAAAAAGATAGTGCTCTATAGAGAGAAGGGGTCACAATTAGGTTAGAAATATAAGTAAACACAATACCCAATCTTCTTTGTAGAGCCCCGAGGACACATACCTTCAAATAAGATGGTATCATCTTGTTATTGACATTATAAAGGCTTTTTTACAACACAAAGAATTGGGATTAATGTTTCTAAACTCTTTAAGTAGGATTTATTTATGCCTTAACCTCTGTAAACACTACATATTTTCATGAAGATCTAAAATTAAAACTCCAAGTCTTCTTTCAGCTCTTGCAAAACAACCTAATTCGGTATTATAAAGAAAACTATCTTTAGTCATTAAGAATTCTTTAGTAGTTAAGTTTAATGGTATTAGGAGTATAAAACTAAAAAAATAATAAAAGCTATTTGACTTTTCTTAATTTGGCTTTTGTTTGCAGATTTTCTTAAAACATAAGACACATTTGAAAAAAAAATTTTTTTAACTTTTAATTTATAACCATTGTTTCATATTTGGGGGTGTCTTCCCTTAAATGTTTATCTTACATTTTATCATTATGTTTACAATAGAAAGAAAACAAAAATGTAGAAAAAGTCCCCCTCACCACCAAAGAAAGTTAAACTTTTTTGAAAAGTAGTTATACTTCTAAAAGTAGATGCAACAATTAAGCTAAACCTGACTGAAAGGAAATTGTCACACATGGAAATAAAGATTAAGTTTCACCTTCAGTTCTGTTTCTGAGAAGCTGTTTAAATTTGCAACATAAATTTTCATTGAAAAACTAAGATATGAAAAGATTAGTTGGTACTACAAAAAGGAAAAATTATCATATTACAGTACTGTAATTACAACCGCAATTTTTAATAATTACAAAATTATGTTTAAGCAGCAAGGCTATATTTGTAATATTATCCTCTCAGTGAAGAAACCAATTTGGTGGATTAATTGATTAAATCAATGATTTCTAACAGCATATTTATGCATATTATTGTTTAATTGGTATACTACCAAATTTAAAATAACTGCAGTGTTTCCTCTCACTTTATAGCAGTAGTCTAAATTTTTAAAAATTAAGAACAGAATTTTGTCTTCAGGGAAATTTGCTGAACAATATAATGTTTAAAAATAGATAAAACAGCGGGCTGAGCCCCGGTGGCATAGTGGTTGTGCGCGGGACTGCAGACCACTGGGACGGAGGTTCAATTCCAGCAGTGGGGCTGGGCCTCCTACTCCCACCACCAGAGAGCAGTGATGCCCCAAAACAAAAAAAAAAAAAACAAAAATAGATAAAACAGCAGAGTCAAATTTGAAAAATAGTGCTTCATCATGGCCTTCTCAAGCGAAGAGGTATGAGGTGGCTTCATTTCCTCAGTATGGAAGCGATATGTTCAAATCTTCTTAAAGTGGGGAAACATGATTCAAAAATCATGTTGTGGGTGATCTTTCCATAACCAAGGTCAATTGAGTCAAAGACAGTGCCTGGATTTTTATTTCTATTACAACTTCATTTTAAACTCCTTTTATAAATTAAAAAGAGTTGGAAAAGCTACTAGAAATAAGTGGCAAAAGAAATGGATGGTTCACAGAAAAAAAATGTGATGACTTTTAAGCTTATGAAAACATATTTAAAAAGAGAAATGCCTATTAAAAATAACTTGGCATTCCATTTCTTACCCACCAGAAAAAATTTATCAGAATGCTTGGGATTGGCAAAAACCCAAACATTTAGCAGCATTATAGGTGGCCCTGTGGAGAAACAGGCGTCCATAGGCATTGCTGGTGACATGCCACGGAAGGGTGGGGTAGTGAAAGCAGACTGTTCCAGGTGCCCACAATAAGGGGACACATTGTACACATGGATTTGACAAACATTACTATTTAATTTACAAACAACAATAACATGACTGAGTTGATCTGCTTTTTATCATCCTGTGCCAGCAGTTCTAAACAATGTCAATGATCAAAGTCCTTGGTGGAAAAAAAAAAAATCTTCCGTTGTTCTAAACTCTAAATGATTGTGCTATGACTGATGAGTTTGAATAACATATGCAATCTTCAAATGCACAACATTGTATTATTTGTGTTTCAATCAACACTGAATTCTCTGTGGTAATTGATCTGGAGAACCCTCACCTTGGTTTCATGAGGAATCATTTCATAAATTAAGTCTGTAATGTTTCTAAACTGCTCATGTTCCTCCCTTTGAGCATAGTTTCTGGCTCTAACTCCTTTCATACTATGTATCCCTGCATTTACACAATAGATTCAAACTAAACAATGACAGCTGTAGGCCATTCCTCTTTTCCAGCTATCCTCTTTACCCCCCTGCCCCCCCAGGGAGTTTTAGATGAGTTAATCTGACAAATTATTTGCAGATGGCTGGAATTAGCTTTAGACAATGAATAGTAAAACACAAAGCTTTAAAATTGTTATTTAAAGAACAGGACACGGAAGCTGTGGTTAAGGTCACTAACCATACAATAATAAAACATAAGGAAATGAGCATTTGCAGAGAAAAAAAATCAAAGTTGAGGAATTTTAGGACAGACAAAGGGTTGCTCTTAAACCACCAAGAAAGCAAGAAGGTGATGTTTATTTATATTTCTGGTTATAAACTGGTGGATAAACGTTCATGATCACTCATCCATTTTCCTTGGATTTTGCAGAAGAAAACTTCAGGTCTTATTTTGTTAATGAAATGTAGGATGTAGCTTCTAGTGCAGTTATTTTAGTAAAATATGTTTGATTGCGGTTATATTTTAATACCTCTAGAATTGATCCTTAAGAAAAAATGAGACATGGATACTAATGAAAATTTGGAATTTATTTTCAACGCAAACCTGCCAAGCTTACTCAGATTTGTTATAATTTATAGCTATTTGTATATCTGTTGACTCATGAAAATCATTCTTTATTTTTAAACTGATAAGTATCCTTTGATCGATCATAGGAAAATCTGACTATCTTGCCATCACATAGAGTGCATGGGACAGTGTATCATTGCAGATATAATTAGGTTAAAATTCAACACTTTATTATTTGACCTCCCTTTGAATCTATTTTAAATGTTTTAATATTTTCTACTTTTGTATGTTTTTTTGTATATCAATCTATGTAAATCTATAGAGATAGTAACTGAATTAATAGTTTCTAAGGATTTGACAGGGGAGGTTGGGAGAAATGGAGAGCTAAAAACAATGAGTACAAGAAAGAAGAAAATGTTCTAAAATTCATTGGAGTAATAATTGTACAACTCTTCTTGATATGACTGAACTACTGAGCTGTATATGTAGATTATGTGCCAATAAAAGTTTTTTAAAAAAGAAAATATCTGGCTCTACTACATATATATTATATTTTCTATTTATAGTCACTAAAAGGCCAAAAAGCAATGACATGCCAATAGCCATGAGCACCCCTAGTGCCCAGATTATGGTTTCTAAGTAAGCAGGCTCTACTAAAGAAAACAAGAGCCCCTTTGCAAATTTCTAATTTGGGTGGGACAAAAAGTGATAAGCATTTAATCCTGCCTTTTGAGACATGAACAATTGTTCATCTTGAAAAGAAGAAAATCTATCTAAAAACGCCAGTGTGCAAATGGAGAAATGATAGATTTAGCAATTTCCCAAAGAAGTAATCACTTTAAGAACCATTACTGGCTGTTAAGTCATTTGGTAAAATTTCAATAGATTAGGAACAGTATATTCCCAAGGATTGAATTTAAACCATAGGTCACTTGCAAATTTCAAAGGAGAAAAATCTACTACATAGAAAAGATCAGGCGCGGGACTGCGGCCCACTGGGACGGAGGTTCAGTTCCAGCAGCGGGGCTGGGCCTCCTCCTCCCACCGCCGGAGAGCAGTGATGGCCCCCCCCCCCCAAAAAAAAAGAAAAGATCAAACAGTACTTTTAACTGTGGGAGAGCCTGGGAGCCTCTTGATGTGATATAATATGAAGTATACAATGTCACCTGTATTCTTGCAAAAGAAAAACTGCTTAAAAGGATTAAAGGCTTTAGATTTAAATTCAAGCTTACAGGAAATAATTTATACCATAAGGAAGTCATACAAGAAAATAATTTATATCATAAGGAAGAAATAATTTGTATAAGTCATACAAACGAAAAGAAGAAAATCTCTTTAACCAGAAATGCCAACATGCAAATGGAGAAATGATAGATTTAGCAATTCCCCCAAAGAAGTAATCACTTTAGATCAGAACATAACTGGCTGTTATATCATTTGGTGAAATTTCTTTTCTTTTCTTTTTTTTTTTTTGGTTTAGAACTTTATTTCATCTTCTTTTGGATCGAGAAGCTCTGTTAGTTGAGTTTGCAAAAATCAAGCACTTAAAGTGTTCCAGTTGGTGAAATTTCAATAGATTATTTTTTTCAATAGATTTTATTGGAAGAAAGTAATATTAAGGAAGTCATACACATTTAGCAATTAAAATACAAGTGTACCCCCTCAAAAAAAGGAATTTTTAAAATCTATATATATATTTATTTTAAAAAATAACCTATCACCTTCAAAGTCCTCTCCATTACACTTAATGTATTTGTCAAATCTGCGAGTCCATTCTTGGAAACATTTTTCAAACTCATTTGTTTGGATGGCTGACTGCACCTCCCATATTTTTTTTCTTCACCTCTTCTACAGCATCAAATCATTGTCCTTACATGTTCTCTTCATTTGCAGAAACATAAAGAAGCTGCACTCACTCAGGTGAGTAAGGGGCATAGGGCGAGAGAGGCATACTGTTTTTAGTCAAAAACAGGCACACTGAGATGGCTGCAAGAGCAGGTGCATTGTCAGGCAAAACCAGTCCCATCTACTACAAATCAGGCCTTTTTTGGTTGCAGACTGTTACTCAATCTTTTTAGCACCTCTAAATAGAAAGTTTGATGAACAGTCTGACCAGGTGGAACAAACTCCAAATGCACTATGCCTCTCACATCAAAAAAACAAACAAAAAACAAATGAACATCCTCTTGATCTTTAATTTCACTTGAAGAGCTTTATTTTGGGCAAGATATTGATGGCTTTTTCCACTGGCTTGATGGATGCTTGTTTTGAGGGTTTTAAGAACAGCACCATGTCTCTTCACCAGTAATAACCTTGGGGGGGAATCTGGGTCACTTCAGAGCTGTTCTTTCAAAGCATAGAACCTTTTTTTGAGATGAGAAAAATCACTCATCCACTTGAATTTTTCCCATAGAGCGGTCCTTGTAAACTGTGTTCAACATCACACCAGTTTCTGCGGCGTTATTCCTGAGCAGGGAACAAATTTCACAGCTGCATGATGTTCTCTTAAATCAGCTATCACAAAAAAAATGAAGTTAGCGTGAAACTGCTTTTATGAAAAAATTCTCTGTGACCAGAGAGACTTTCCCCCATACATTAACTCAGAGAGAGTTGCTCACTGATTGCCTAATGGTAAAAATGTGTATTATGATAATGTTCTAAATGTTCTAAAGTGACTGAGGGGGTATACTACCTCTAGAGGCAATATATAAACCTGAGTTGGAGCTTATTTAAAATTTAAAAAACTACAAAACACTTTAAAAAATATAATTGGACAGTTAGAATATGGAATGAATAGGTAATATTAAGAAATTGTTTATTTTCTTAGGCAGGATAACAGTCTTGAAAAGTAAAATAGACAATACCTGCTAATATATTTGAAATAAAGTGTTACTGACTTTGAAGAGGCTTGGCTGTATATGCACGAGTGGTAATAAAGGCATCCACTGGTCTAAGAGTTCACACCTTCTGTAAGTTTGAAAAATTCTAGTTAAGAGTTGAAAAAAGATAATATTCTTTAGTGAATACAATATTAGCTGATCCTACCACTAAGGACTTAAATAAGGACAAACCTTACCCAAGGACTTAAGAATTGGCCCTATGTTCCCTGACATTCAGTTGATTGGAATCAATACTACTCTGTGTTGGAAAGGGGAGATCTCCCTAACTTTCCTAGCCAGATCAGCTATTTCCTTCTACCTCACTGCCACTTTTCCTCAGCCCAGACCCTCCGAAGCCCAATCTAACAGAGCCAGAGTTGTATGGAATACAGTGCAATCCTCCAGTTGGGATCAAGTTTCATACCTCGATGCTTGACTTAAATGATAGCCTCAATAACACAACTTTGATAGTTCTCTTTCCCTATGTAACAAGTTAGTTCAAATACACAAAAAAAAAATCACAACCTAAAACCCAAGTGACTTCTCCATAAATACATTGCTTTGACCAAGCTATGCCATCTATTGCTCACAATTTTCTCCATGACAGAAGGTCATCTAATGCAAGTCATAGGCATACTAATAAATGGAATTAATTTTTTTTTACTAGAAGTTATCATGAAAAAGAGAGGAGGCTCCCAAAGAGGTAGGTTGTCACGGTAACTGCAGCAGTGGGTTTCATCCTAATAACAGTTATGAGGATGGTACGAGATCAGGCAGTGCTTCGTTCTGTCGTACACTGGGTCACCTGGGGATTGCTAGTGACTAAATGGCGCCTAACAACAACAAAAGAACACACTGCACATTGGCAAAATCATCTCTTTTAAACAGTGAGTACTTAATTCATTTTTCTCAGAATGACCCCTTCCCCTTGCTTCGTTAATCCCTTCATTAGTTCAATCTCTCACTCACTCACTCACTCACTCACTCACTCACTCACTCACTCACTCACTGTTTGATGGATCCAGCAAATAATTACTCAGTCACCACCATATGCCAAAGTATGTGGTGCTTGAGAGAAAATGATGGCCAAAGTAGAGCTGGCTTGTGCATGGACAGTTAGCCATCTACAGAAAGACACGTATTAAACATGTAATCAGTACTTACAACAAAGAGTGATCAGTCATATAATAGAGCAATTACAGAACGTTGGGGTGTCCTCTGGTGCTCTAGACTCCTGTCACATTTTACATGCCTTTCATTTGGGAGAATCCATCTCCTTCCATAGCTTCTTTAATTATCACCTATATCTAGCAATTCCCAAAGGGATATTCCCAACTCACATCTTCCTCCCCACTTCCAAATTATTCTTCCTCCTGACTGTTTCCACCTGAGTATCCCAAAGGTGCCTCAAGCTTAGCAAGTCTAAATGTGAATTCACCACCCTTCCTCCTCTATCACACATACAAAAAACCCCCAAAACTCCTTTCCCTCTTTTTCTTTCTCTCAGTGAACAGCCCATAATTTCCCCTAGGTGCCCCAAAGAGGAGACAGCCTTGGCTCTCCCCTTCCAGTGACAAACCAAACCAGTAATGAAAATTTTCTAAATTGTAATAATTATTATAACATATACTTACATGGTACTTAGGAGTCCTGGTGGTGTAATGGGTTACGCCGTAGGCTGCTAACCACAGGGTTATCAGTTTGAACCTACTAGTCTCTCTGAAGGGGAGAAATAGACAATCTGCTCCTATAAAGAATTACCAAGCACTATTGATTTTATTTTACAAGTGTTTCTCAAATTCACCCAGTTCTCCCGTATTTCAAATGCCAACACCCTAATTTCTCTAACTCCTTGACTTCAAGTCAACCCTGACTCTTAGAAACCCTAGGGGCAGCTTAGAACTGGACCGGTGGGTTCCTGAGGCTTTACGTCTTCATGGGAGGGCGGGGTAGGTTCAAACTGCTGACCTTGCAGTTAGCAGTCCAACATGCAATCCAGTGTACCATCAGGACTCATGTATCCTCATCAAGGTCTCCTTTCTCTTTTGCTTGTCCACACTTCCTGAGCAGAGTAACCGCTTCCTAACTGGACTTCTCGTGCCCAGTCTTATCCTCCAATGTAGCGACTTCCAATGAGTGATTTCCCCAACATATCAATCTGATTATATTCTACCTCTGCTTTTACACACAATATTCCAGTGGTTTCCTAGTTAATTCGGAATGTCATTCAAACCTCATAGTGTGGTTTATGAGACTTCTAGTCCTCCTCTTTAGCTTTTTCTACTAATAATCAGTAGTTCCCTCTCCATACTACATTCCCATTGCAATTTCCACATTCTGAAAGCATTAGTTTCTCACCTGCTTCTAAGGACAATGACTGTCATGCTCCTTTTCTCTGAGAGGGCATAGGCAAATATAAGCATACTATAAAAAAATGTGATAAACCAAATGATACATAAGGTACCTCAGGAATTTAAAGGGAAGAAGAATTAAGCCTAAACCCAGAGCTAGACTTCCCTAATATACACTTGTAGTCCTTTTATGGAGCTGTGGACTTCGGGGAAGACTTTGGTTGGAAGCTCACTAGAGTCATCCTGGAAGACAAATTCTGGGGGGAACAGGGCAACCCATCCAGGGGAGGTGCTACTGTTTACCTCTCCACAAGAGAGGGAGAGACCAGGCTCCAACACGATGAGCCAAGGGAACCAATATCACTATGTACCAGGGACCAAGAGAGAAGTCTTCAGGGTTGGCCCCTCCCCCAGAAGAAGGTACTTCAGAGGACAGCACAGGGATTACAGCTTGGGGAGAGGGGCATGTTAGAGCACATGGGAGAAATGAAAAGGGATGGAGAAGGATAAGAGGATAATCTGGCCCAGCAATCCCTGAGGACGATGCTGCTGCTCGGAGCAGACAATGCATGGGGAGGACCATAGGGCTAGCCCCACCATGGGGCCTGGCATCCCTTACTGAACCATGGTGCTGCGGGGGACAGCACTGGAGACACAGTGCAGGAATAGAGCACAGTCAGGCCTCATCACGCTGGGGCAAGGCACTGAGGGCATGTAGCAGAGCAGCAGGGGGAACAGAATGATGAAATCTCTGGGGAATACCACAACAGACTTTGGAGACAGAGTGTGGTACCCAATCAGATTGGATTGGAAAATACTTATAAAGGCCAACAAACAGACCTTGAACTATTTATAGGCTTTTCCATTTTTGTCAGTGGCTTTCTTTTATTGTTATTTTGTTCTTGTTCTTGTTTTGTTGTTTTTGACTTCCTTTGTTTTATTTGGCTTTGCCTGGGTTTTGCACTTACTAATGTATCTGCATGTCTATCTAGATAAGATAGGTGGAATAAATTATTCTTGGATGAAAAGAATGGGATCAATGGTTCTGGGGCGGGTACAGAAGGTGAGGTGGGAGAAAGGAAAGGGCACGGGAACCAATGATCAGGGACAAGGGAAGTGAACTAAAACCAATGGAACAAAGGTTGGAGGATGCCTAATGGGGCTTAATCAAGGGAAATGGAGCAGTGAGGAAATGCTAACCCTGAATGAAGGCCAAACCTGAAAGTGGGACAAGAGGAAATTAAAAGGAAATAGAAGAAAGAACTAGGAGGCAAAGGACATTTATAGAGGCCTTAAATACACACACACACACACACACACACACACACACATATCTAAAGCGAGAGGGGAATAGAACCATATACTCATATCTGTATGTTAAGAATTAAGGTTGCAGATGGACATTAGGCTTCAACTCAAGTATTCACTCAACACAAGAACACTTTGTTCTAACAATCTGGCATTCTGTGATGCTCACCTTTGCAACACTATTGCTGAAGACAAAATGGGTGCATAAGCAAATGTGGTAAAGAAAGCTGGTGCTCAGCTATCAAAAGATGGAACGTCTGGGGTCTTATAGGCTTAAAGGTAGACAAATGGCCATCTAGATCAGAAGCAACAAAGTCCACATGGAAGAAGCACACCAGTCTATGTGATCATGAGGTGTTGATGGGGTCAGGTATCAGGTGTCTAAGACCCAGAAGGAAACCATACCCAAGGTCAATGGGGGGTGGGGGGTGGGAGCATGAAGTGGAAACCCAATGCCCATCTCTAGACAATTGGCCATCCCCTCACAAGGGGTCAAAGGGATGAGAATGAGCCAGTCAGGGTGCAGTATAACTCTGATGAAAATCACAACTTTCCTCTAGTTTCTTTGGTGCTTCCTTCATTTCACTATCATGACCTTAATTCTACCTTACAAATCAGATTAGACTAAAGCATGCACATTGCTATAGATAAGAGCCCCAAACACAGGGAATACAGGATAAACCCTTCTGAACCAACAAGGGGAGTAGCCATACTAGGAGGATAAGGAGTGGGGGGTGGGGGTAGAAAAGGGGAGTCGATCACAAGGATGAACCTAGAACCCTGTCCCATGGAGACAAATAATGGAAAAGTGGGTGAGGGACGACGGAGGGCAATGTAAGATATGGAAAATAATATATAATTTACTAAGGATTTGTGAGGGAGGACGGGGGAAAAATGGGGAGCTGATATCAGGGACTTCAAGTGGAAAGAGAATGCTTTGATGATAGCGGCACATGTGCAAATGCGTTTGACATACCTGCATGATTGTGCTACAAGATGTATGAGCCCCCAATAAAATAATTTACTAAAAAAGACAAATTCCAAGGCTATTGTAGTCAAGATGAGAAATCAAGACGTTAAAAAAAAGCAAAATTGATTAATAATTTGGGCATTTAAGGGAGGTAGGAGTCAAAAGGTAGAGTGCATGGATGAAAATGGGAACTATGATTATTTCATACAATATTCTGTACAAAATTGCCATTTTCTAAAGTAACAGTCTTAATTAAGCTAATTGAGATGGTTGTCTACAGACAGGTTCCAATGCAGTGGTTTATCACTGTCAGGAATAGTATAATTAAATACATCTCTCCTCAGTTGCTAACCTAAGTCCAGAAACAAGAAGAAAATAAGGTACTTAAAAAAAATTCTAGTGCTGAGCCCTGTTGGCGCAGTGGTTGTGGGCGGGACTGCGGCCCACTGGGATGAAGGTTCAATTCCAGCTCCACGGAGCAAAGGCTGGGCCTCCTACTCCCACCACCAGAGGGCAGTGATGCCCCAAAAAACAAAAAAAAATTCTAAGACCATATAATTGTGTGTACAGAGTATCTGCAGACATATAAACAGAAGCATAAGGACGTGTATTTTAAAACCTCTCATAAAGCACAGATTCATAAACTAAAAGGATGTCCCCTGTGTTAGTTTATAAGCATCTATTTGTTTACCTTTCTATTGCCTGTGTTGGAATATGGGTTTCTTCAGGTCAGGAACTATGTCTGGTTCATTTCTCTCTCTTAGCAACCAACAGTGGTCCCAGGGGAGGCACCGGTGACTACCTGAAGGATGTTGGCTTAAACTCATCCTCCCAAAGGCACTTTGGGGAAAATGCCTGGTAATATGCTTCGAAAAGTCACAGTTTTGAAAACTGTGCAAGGCACACATTTACTCTGCAACACAGGGAGTTGCTTTAACTCATCTTTGACTCAGTGGCAGCTCTCGTTTTCCTTGGTAAGTATCGAACACGGAGACAGGCAGACACGCACAACCTTGTTCAAGAAAAGGGCTTCAAAATGTTTGTGGAAAAAGGGGATTAAAAAATGACATTTCGGCTGAGCCCCGGTGGCGTAGTTAGTAGTTGTGCGTGGGACTGCGGCCCACTGGGATGGAGGTTCAATTCCAGCTCCTCAGGAGCAAAGGTTGGGCCTCCTACTCCCACCACCAGAGGGCAGTGATGCCTAAAAAACTAAAAAAAAAATGACATTTCTCCCCAAAAACTTTTAAAAATCCCCTCATATTTGTTAACCTCACACAAGAATAACTAAGGAATACAGAGTCACAATACTGTCTATTCATGTTATAGATATTTTGCAATCTGCTGTTTAAAAGTAAAAATACTTTTAGAAGTTCATATATGTAAAATAATCTGAGCTGACCAAGTTTATTTTGATTTCAAATCATAGCTATCAACCATCATCAAATAAGCCATCTTTAAAAAAATGTATTTATTTTTATTGCCATCTTCCAGAGTTATGCTGTATGTACTTGAGTATAAGCCAGGTTTTTCAGCATGTTTTTTTTTGGGGGGGGCATCACGGCTCTCCGGCGGTGGGAGTAGGAGGCCCAGCCCCATTGCTGGAATTGAACCTCCGTCCCAGTGGGCCGCAGTTCCGCGCACAACCACTATACCACCGGGGCTCAGCCCTCAGCATGTTTTTTTTTAATTTTTTTGTTTTTGTTTTGTTTTGGCATCACTGCCCTCTGGTGGTGGGAGTAGGAGGCCCCAGCCTTTGCCCCTGGGGAGCTGCTGCTGGAATTGAACTTCTATCCCAGTGGGCCGCAGTCCCGCGCACAACCACTACGCCACTGGGGCTCAGCCTTTCAGCATGTTTTAAATACTGTTTTTCTGGTAAAAATCGGTAGATATTCAGGTCGCTTTATACTCAAATATATATGGTAATAATTGTGCTAGATGAACTTATCCTGTATTCATTCAAGTTCAAGTACATGTGGGTACAACAGTGAGCACAGGAGGCCTGAGGTGGCTATACTTAGAAAGGCCTATTTTGCAAGCTTGGTCCTCGGCTGATGTCTGGGAGCTGGAATTCTGGCAATGTTCCTTTCTTGCCAATAAGAAAGGCTCATAGTGCATAAACTGTGCAAACACTGTGGTTTATGCTGAACACTTGGATTTCCCTCTGGGAGTCAGCAATCTTGGTACATGCTAGGCAGAGGGTGCCTCTGTGACTAGCCTCCCTAAGAACCCTGGCACAGACTTGCTAATGAGCTTCCCGGGCAGACAACATTTCACACATGCAATCTCACAACTTATGCTGGAGGAACTGTGTGACTCCACTGGGGACCCCGGCTTGCTTTCCTCGGCCTTGGCGCAAGAGCCCATTCCCTTTGCTGACTGCGCTTTGTAACTCCTCTTGGAAATAAATCAAGCCTGTGAGGACAGCTGTCTGTGAGTGCGCCCTGTGAATCATCAAACCTGGAAGTGATCTTGCGGGCCACACAGAACGCTACATCAGAGGAGAGTCCCATTACTTGGGGGGTAATGACAATGATCCAACACTTAACATATCACCATCAAAAGTGATCTCTAAAAGAAATTTATTAGCAGTGACTATGATTTTTACAATAACTATTTCCACACAATGGTTGATAAAGATTTTGCTCATGGGAGAAGATAGCAAAAGAGATGGTTAATTATGAGGAATTCAATCATACTTTAACCTATGAGTCAGTTCACAGTCTCCAAAGCATTGCTTTTTAAGAAAGCAACTCACTGCATCTCTCTCTTTCTCCCTCTCAAAAAAGTTCCGATCAACCCCAGTAGACATACTTCTAGCACAGGTCTGCAGAGTCCAAAGATCAACTCTCAGAAGCCAATATTCTTGAGGCTCTGTTTCTGTTTGCATATCGAGTTACATCAACACCCATCCTTATCTCCATCCCACCCCTCATTTTCAGCCTAAGATGAGGTGTAACTTGTAATAGTGGGGGAAACAAATAGTTATTCCCTCCTCCGAAGAAATAAAACTTGGAGACAGTGTACAGTCAAAAGTTGCACTGCGTATTGCCATTTACAAACGCTATCAAGAATGCGTAGGCATTCATTCTCTTGGAACAAGCATATTTTATACAAACATTAAGTGATATTTTAAATATAGATACATTTTATTAAGCTAATTAGATTTAAGCAATAACACCAAATATCCATTTTTATCTATCAAAGAAAAAGAAAATGTATTCACCCTAACAAGCTCCTTAAAATTATACTTTGGAACAATTTTGCTAGCTAAAGATGGATAGGGTGTGTTAAAAAGAACTTCAAATCAAAGGCTGAAGGTAGGCAACTAACAACTCGGGAATGGGGTGGGAGTATAGATTTGTTATTCTAATTGTGACTGAAACACTTCCATGTCTAATCACGTAGGCAAGCTGTCGGACATAAATACACTTTTACAACACTCTCTGTAGACAAGTAGGGGGGAAAGCACAGCAAGGCTTGTTTTATTTTTTTCCCCTTGATATGAAAGACTTCTAACTACTGTTTTCCCAAAACCATTCAAATAGAATTAAGTACAAAGCCATTCATGTCATTTAATGGAATGCCGGTATAAAGGCCGATCTTCATTATTCGATTGAATATATACAACCATACTCTAAACCAGATTTGGGCCCATGGAAGAGGAAGAGGTCATTAGGGAGGTCCTGAAGGAGATAACCAAAAAGCTGATTCTGCCTGACCCTCTGAGAGTTATGGTACAACTTGTACTTCACAAAGCTTTCAGTGGCTGACTCTTCTGAAGTAGCTCTTCAGGGTTTTCTCCTGAGGGGACTCCGGGTGGGCATTAACTCCTATGCACTGGGTACCAACTAAGTGTGTTAACCATCCAGACCATCCAAGGCTCTCACAGGATAAACTTTTACCTGAAAGCACTCAGGAACTAAAAGGTTTAAAAGAAATAGCATGAGAAGAATTAAGTTTCTCTTTTAGACCCATTCCAAGGAACATAGCAGAAGACACGTTTGCTGCTACAATCCAGGCTCCATGGTGAGGGGTACGAGACAGAGTATACAAGGAAGATCAGATCTGGCAAGTGAATTACTTCACACTTGGTGAGCTGAGGTGCTATCAATGTAAAATGGCACACGTTGTCAGGCCCACATCTGAAGTCAGGGAGCCGATCAAGATCACCAGCCCAAGGCTGCCTCCTATGAGCTGGAGGACACAAAACCTTCTTTTGTCTTCTCTTTTTCACAATCCTGACATTCTGACGCTAGTCATCACTCCCATTTAGCATTTTCTACTTTTCTGCTGGGTTTGAGAATTCATTGTAATGGCCACACAGAACTCACATACTGTACACACAGTTCAGGGGTTTATTAGGGAAGTTGCAGGTTACAATTCAGGATATAGTTCTTTGACCAGGACAGCTTACTAGCTGTGCCCGCAAGCAGGTTGTTCTGTCGCTCTTCCAGCTCCTCAGCCTGGACTCTCCACTGCTCGGGCAAGTGTTACAAAGCTCTTTAGCATCACCAATAGTGTTCAAAGGCAGTCTAGTCCATGCATACATATATCATTATATTAGCATCTTCTATTACTATGGTATATTTGAGACAATTAATAAATATAGGAACATTTTTCTCAACTGAAGCTCATTAGTTTATTCAGGCTTCCCTTGTTTTTAACCTAATATCTCTTACCCAGGATCCAATCCAGAGTACCATGTTCTATTTACTAGTCATGTCTCCTTACACTTCTCTCAGTGGTGACAATTTCTAAGACTGTTCCTTGCTTTTAATGAGTTTTAGGAATACTGAACTGGATATCCTGTAGAATGTTTCTCTATTGGGATTTGTCTGATGTTTTTTCTCATAGATTTTTTTAGTAGAGTATAACTCTCATTATACCCTATCAAGATTATATTTATTACCATGACTTATCACTGTTGGTGTTGACCTTGACTCTTGGTCTGTGAGAATGTCTGTTACACTTCTTCACTGCAAAGCTACTCTTCACCCCACCCTTTCTGTCTGTACTCTTTGGAATGAAGTTTCTGTGTACAGTCGTCAATTAAGGAGTAGTGAATTAGAATTATGCATCATCTCGTTGAAGATGAGTAGATACACAATATTTTGGTATTCTTCAATACTTTTTTGAGTCACCAAGCCAGTGGGCCACAGTCCCATACTCAACCACTATGCCACTGGGGCTCAGCCTCTTCAATACTTTTTTAAACCTTATTTCACTTACATTAGTAATAGGTTTATGGAAATTACCTTACATTTTATTTATTTTTATATAAGTTGCTGTCCATGTTGTTCCAGCTTTGGCCTTGCTGTCCATGTTGTTCCAGCTTTGGCCACAGGGAATTTTTCAGTTGGGTTAGGCGTCCCTTTGGTATACCCCTATCATTTTGAGTTTTTGTTAAAATTCTTTTATTTTTTTTAAATTTATTTTTTTTTTAGGCATCACTGCCCTGGTGGTGGGAGTAGGAGGCCCAGCCTTTGCTCCTGTGAGCGGGAATTGAACCTCCGTCCCAGTGGGCCGCAGTCCCGCGCACAACCACTATGCCACTGGGGCTCAGCCCGTTAAAATTCTTTAGTACTTAGTTACTAGCACAAAAAAATCACTATAAGTTGCTATAAGATAATTTTGTATTTTTTGTGCCAGTGCTAGAATCAACCATTTCTCCAAGGATTCCTGGATTTTTTTTGTTGTTGTTGGAAAATTATATTAGAAACACAGACGTGGGCACTTTGTGATTTTCACTGCAATTGGAGGTGGGGTGGGGTATTTGATTGGAGATTCCCTTTGTTCGAAAACAGTATTAGAAACCAAGATTTGAGCAGTTTGCAATTTTCATTGCAATTGGGGGGCTGGGCATTTGATTGTACATCACTTTAGCTGACCGAGTAAGTTAATATATGGTTGCATACTGATCATGAACATACACATAGTTATAAATATTTTGGTGTCTAACTATCAGTATCTGTATTAAGTTTGGAAGACCTGGTCAACTAATTGTAAGAAATCCATATTTGTATCCATTCCAAAGAAGGGTGATCCAAAAGAATGTACAAATATATCATTGATATCATATGCAAGTAAGTAAAACTGTATTGAAGATCCCTGACAATGGTTACAACAATACATTAGCAGGAAGAAGCTACTAGAGGTTCAGGCCAGATTCAAGAGAGAATGTGGAACAAAGGGTATCAGTATTGACATGAAATGAAGCTTAACTCAAAGAGTATGAAAAATATGTTTACTTGTGTTTCATTGGCTATGCAAAATCATTCAATCATGTGGATAACAAATTATAGAGAGCCATGAGTGGAATGGGAATTCTAAAACATCTCGTTGTGCTCATGAGGAACCTGTACATGGATCCAGAGGCGGTTACGTGAACCGAGCAAGGGCATACTGGATGATTTAAAATCAGGAAAGGTATGCATCAGGATTGTACCCTCTTACCACACTCATCCTGTCTGTATACTGAGCAAATAACCTGATAGACTGGATTATATGAAGACGACTACGGAAGTAGGACTCAAGGAACAACCAGCAATGTGCAGAAGGCAATTGGAGCTTGTGGAAAGTGAGGAGAACCTGGGGAGCTTGCTGGTGAAAACCAAGCACTACAGCTTTCAGTGTGTATTACAATTCAATGTAAAGAAAACAAAAATCCTCTTAATGAAATTAGTAAGATAAATGAAGCAATGATTGAAGATGTCAATTACTTCATCCTCCTTAGATTCACGATCAATGCTCACAATCCAAATCTGATTAGAAAGAAAAACATCCAGAATTCTCAGTAGAGGTAAGGATGGCAAGACTTCATCTCATATATTTCGGACAGGTTCCCAAGAAAGACCAGCTCCTGAAAAAGGCTATCATGCTTGGTGGTGAGTGTGTGAGTGTGTGTGTGTGGGGGGAGGGGGGGCACACAGTGGTCAAATATAAGAACAATTGTGAGGATGGCAATCGAAACTGGACAGTTCTGTTCTGTTATCCATGGCATTGTTATGAGTAGGGCTGACTTGATGGTTCCTGATAACAACAACATCATCTATATTAAAGTAAATATGAGTTCATATTTGTTGGGGATACCTTTTTATTGTCACAATTGGAGAGATGTATTACTGACATCTAGTGGGTAGAAGGCAGGGATGTTACCAAACTTGCTACTGAGCACTGGATACCTTCCCACAACAATTAACTATCTAGTCCAAAATGTCAGTAGTGCAGAGGTTGAAATCTATATTAAGTGCAATTCACAAACAATGCATAAATCCCTCCCTCTCCCTACGGAAAGAATGCTCACTACCATCATAGACCATCATGAAGCACTATCGTGGACTCACTCCCTATATGAACAATGAGTAGAAACATGGCAGAAATATTTGTTATACATTAAATTGAGAGGGTGAAAAGTTCTAGGTGGGGTATTATTGCAATGGCATAAAATATATTCAAATATATGGATGATAACATTGAAAAAAAAGTGGTGATTTTATCATTAGAAGACTATCAGTGGTTTAAATTTTCTTCTTTATTATTGTCATATTACCTTTTGAACTAGAAAGATGACAATGACTGAACCTTTAATAATACTGTCATTCAATAATTAAGAGTTGGTTTTGCAGCACTGGCCATATGTTTCTGTTTCTTTTTAAAAAATTAAATTTTAACAGTTTCATTGTATAATTTACCTATAGTCAGTGCAATAGCTTAAACATATTAAAATAATTATGCAATATCACCACAAGCAATTTGAGATATTCTTTTATTCATTATTAGCTTCCTATTTTCTCCAATCTACCATGTTATGATCCCAAGAAACAATTAATCCAGTTACTCTCTCTATGTAGTTTTTATTTTATTTTCCTTAAAATTTTTTTTTTCAGTTTTTTTCTTTCTTTCCAGAGGAGAGTGCACTACCACAAATTATGCAGTCGAGTTTCCCACATTTGGGGAAATCGCAGGGGTCAGCACATCGGAGTGCAGTGGCTAAGCCTCGCCCTGGGAAAATCACCTTCGTGATCATGGTATCTCCTCTGCCAGGTAAGTGTGTATCGTAGTTTTATATTTTTTTCTTTCTATACTTCATTTTGGTTATCTGAAAATGAAGAAAATAACTATTTTATAAAGTTTTTTGAAGACTAAATAAGATAGTGAGATAATCATGAGAAGTTTGTACAGACTGGTACATAGGATTAAAAAAACTACCAGACCATTTTTAGAAGTTATTTAAACAGAAGAGCAATATAATTTAAGTTGTTTTTTAATGTTCATGAGGTTTATTTTTAATGTTCACGAGGTTCTTAACTAATTTTAGACAATTTGGAGAGGAGATATTCTAAAAATGTATTTCTCAGCTTCTTTTCTCTCATTCTTTTTATTCAAAACTGCACAACAAGCCCTTGCCACTACTACATTACAGGCAAGAATCCATTACTACAGCCACTGTTATAGCACAAACAAAAATGAACAGCCCCAAATGCTACCCTTATATCACTTCAATTACCACGATGGAATGACAAAAAGGAACAGCCTTCGGGAATGTGTTGCAATGAGGTCACGGCATTTTGCTGTTCTTACTCAAGAAATGGTTTTCTCCTTCTCCTTCTTTCACTTTACCATTGTGTAATTTTACAGAATAGATACTCTCGTTCGCAGACCCAAACCGACATCTGTCAGAAAAGCTAGACTGTATCTAGATTGTATTTAATAGTACAGATGTACATATTGGCGTTGGGTGCCGTACATTTGACTCATAAAAACACCATGCAACAAGTAGAATTGTCTCAGAGGGTTTTCTCGACGGTAATCTTTGCCACATCAGCTCATGAGCTCTTCCCCCTCAGAGGTCTGGTTGGGTTTGAATTTCACCCTTTTGGTTTGCAGCCAAGTGCTTATTTGTCACACTGTGGGTGTGACTTAAAGACACAATATAGGTCTGAAAAACCGGGCAGACCCCAAACTACCAGATGTCCGTATTTATTAAAGTATGTTAAGTCCTCCAATCTTATATTTTCCTTCCCATCGTTCATACCCTGGAGGTATGTCCTATGTTTAGAGTTTGAGTCTGTGGTTTGAAGACGCTACCAGAGAACACAGTCTTTGCATCACCATTAGGCAGACAACTGGAAAGAGGATAGGATGAAAAGAAGATGCTATAAAAACCTAAAACCGTATGCTTCCCAAAGCATATTGTGATTCCTCTTCCATACAAATGTAACAAGCGTCACTTTCCGAGGTGATAGAATGAAAAGGAGCAAAAAGGAAGCTGTGGATGACTTCACGGAGTGCAGTTCTCCCTCTAATTTTCAAATAGAGCTCTCAAAAATGTTTAGATCTTTAAGTGTTTACTGCAGTAATAGAGTTAATTATGTACTCTTCAAGGCCTGCAATTTACAATTAGAGTCAAATAAAGAAAGAGATCTTAACATTTCATTTTAAAGTCTTTTAGTTCATTTTCAGTATAGAAGATTTATATGCTTAAACAGCTGTAGCATATGACTTTGATTTAAAAGTTGAATACTTGACATTTTTCTTTATAATGACTCTTCCAAAGCACAAATTACATATGAATCATTTCTAGCCATGCTGTCTTAGCTTAAGAATAATTATTTCAGTGATTTTAAACACGGTATCTTTTTTGCTGTCGTTCCATTTACAACTATTCATGTCCCCTTACAATATTAAATAATCTTGAAAGTTTAAAGGCAAATACTCCTACTTTAGAATGTAAATTTGTCACCCATATAAAACAAGGCTGGGAAATGTGAAGCAGGGCATTTGGCCTCTCCATGGAGGGATTGAGGAGATTGCTGGAGCCCAGGGGTGCAGTGCTCCTATGCTTTGCTGCTTCCAGGAAGCTCTGCAGCCCTGGGCACCCCAGGAGGCTGTTTTATCCTGAGAGGGTTGTTTTTTCTTGGGGAAGTGTAAAGGAGATGGTAACTGCATGGCTGCTATTGTAATTTCTTTTTTGTTGTTGTTGTTTTCTTGGGGGGGCATCACTGCTCTCCGGTGGTGGGAGTAGGAGGCCCAGCCCCACTGCTGGAATTGAACCTCCATCCCAGTGGGCTGCAGTCCCACGCACAACCACTACACCACTGGGGCTCAGCCCTGCTATTGTAATTTCAAAAGCCATGCTTTATCCATTCACTCCCTCAATAAATTTCAAATAATTAAATATTTTTTTGTCCATCAATCACCTAATTCTATCTAAAATACGTCAACATGGTTTACGTACCCCCCTCTCTCTCTACATGCTATCTTACAGCCCCCTTTGCTGTCTCCCAAGAGGGATGTTCCTGAAGCACTGGCTCCTTTGTCCTGTGTCTTCATTTTCCATGGATCAAAACTATTTCCAGGATCTGCTGCATTAAACCTCCTCCTTCTCATATATTAAAGTGTTTATTATAAAACTACTATCTACTTGGCCACTTATAAATACATAATAAAAATCTTTTGAATTTTCTGGTTGAATCTTTTTATTTTGTTTTGTTTTGTTTTGTTTTTTTGTTTTTGCATCACTGCCCTGGTGGTGGGAGTAGGAGGCCCAGCCTTTGCTCCTGGGAGCCGGAATCGAACCTCCATCCCAGTGGGCCGCAGTCCCGCGCACAACCACTACGCCACCGGGGCTCAGCGAATCTTTTAATTGCACAAAGGAACTAAAACAAAAGAGACGATGACCTCCCATGTTCAGTCATGACATCAAGTCAGGCTACTATCATCTGCTCTCACCACCTATAAGCTATAAACCCTAATCCTTAATTCTAGAGGCCTGAAACAGAGAGAAATATTTGGAGGGAAATAACAAGAGCAAAGCATGAGTGCCATTTCTTGACTTCAGATAAGAGAACGTCCATGACGGGGTAGTTAGCCTGAGACAGATGGTAAGCGGGGTGGCAGCGCCATTCCTGCTTTTACTATGATCTGAGCTTTCGGCCCTCCATTCATTCACACCGGGATTGGGTGCCCAATTTACAAAGGCCCTGTCCTAGGTGCTAGGGAATTTGCGACCACTGTCATAGCAGGAGGGCAGAGATAGCCTGCCCCATTCTACGTAACATACCTTAAGCTGCAAGCTGGGGTACAGTCTTTTTCTCCTTCAAGACAGCTTGTGACATTCAATTTCACTTGATTATATGTATATAAAGAGGTTTGGAGTCTTTCATTTTGGGCGGGAGAGGTATGGCTAGGAGAAAAATATAAATTATTCAAGGCAGTAATTAATATGCCATGAATTGTGGCGATTGGTCTGTTTTTATGCAGCTAATAGAACACAAAACTGTAATAAGCCTATAACTACCGTATGGAGGGAGAGAGTCGGCATTGGCTCGGTCAAAGTGCAACACTGCATGTGAAGACCGAGTGGTGACGGCAAGTTTGGAAAGGGCAGTCGGTATGGCTTGAGCATGTGCTGGCAGAAAAGCACGGAGCTGGAACCAGGGAATGAAGGCGAGGCCAGATTGCTGATCTTCCCCCCGTCATTCTCAACCTTCCTCAGGCTGCCACCCTTTCATTCAGTTCCTCATGTTGTGGTTCCCCCACTCCCAGCCATGAAATGAGTTTCACTGCTACTTCATAACTGTCATTTTGCTACAGTTGTGCATCAGGTGACTCCTGTGAAAGGGTCATTCAACCCCCCAAAGTGGCCCCGGCCCACAGGTTGAGAACAGCTGCTCTGTGCAATGGGGAATGTTAGAGATGAGCTAAACAGAAACGTGCCAGGACCAACCAAGACTTTTTGCATTTAGAAAGATAATCTGGCAGTAGTGAAAGATAAGCAATCTAAATATATGGAGATATTTCAGGGAGGGATCCCAATTAGACATTTATTTTTAGCCTTGGTAAAAAAGTTATAGGCAGAAAAAATAAGTTAAAGGCAGAGGAGACAGATTCAAGAAATGTTAAAACGGGAAAATTTAGTCACCAACTTTATATGGAAAGAAGAGACCCCAGATATGAAAAGCACGACTGAAGAAAAAGAACAAAGTAGGAGGCCTCTCATACTTCAGAATTTCAGAACCTACCACACAGTCACTGGTGTTGATACAAAGACAGACACAAGCCCAATGGATCAAATCTGAAAACCCAGAATTATATCCACCTAGCTATGGGCAGATGAGCTCCGGCAAAGGGCTGAAATCCCTTAACTGGGAAAAGAGAGTCTCTTAAACAGATGGTCCAGGCAAAACTGGATGTCTATTTACAGAAAAATGGAAAAGGATTCCATACCTCACACCACAACTTAAGACGTAGCAAAGATTTAAATGTGAAAATGAAGATTGTAAACATCATGGAAGAAGAAATGGGGGCAAACTTAGGGACCCTAATTAACATCATAGAACTATCAAATATAACAGAATATTCATAAACATAAAATATTAGAAGATAAACTAGATTGGGACCTCCTAAAGAGTAACAGTTATGTACATCAAAAGACTTCCTCAGAGATAAAACTGTACAGGCTGGGTGGGCTGGGATTGGGAGTAACTGGCAGTAATATATCCTTTTAGGGGTCTAATTTCTAAAATTTATAGAAAACTTCAAACACCTCAGCAACAAAAAGGCAGAAAATTCAATTTAAAAATGGACAAAAGCAATGAACAGACACTTCACAAATGAAGGCATTCAACTGGCAGTGAATACACGGAGAGATGTTCACACTCAAAGTCAAAAATAGGGGTGCTATAAGATCTGGTAATCCCACTACTAGGTATAAGAGAAATAAGAGCCACGACAGAAAACTGACATATTCACACCCAGATTCATCACAGCATCATTCACAATAGTAGGAAAATGAAAGCAACATTATATACCCAGCAACAGATTAATGGACAAAGTATGCTTGATTCACACAATGGAATAGCATGCAATGTTAAAGAACAATGAAAGATTTGCAAAATACCTCAAAATATGATGAACCTGGATGATCATAAGCTGGGAGAAATGTCAATCACAAAAATATAATTTATATGAAAATACTATAATATAAAAGGCAAGGAAAGGTTTGAACATGGAAATAAACAGCGATGGCAAGAGGGGAGAGGAGGGAAATTCACTAACTAGATAGTAGTGAAAGGAAAGGCCATACATAAAGGATGAAGTCAGTATAACATGACTACTTCAAAGCAAGACACTAGAAGGTATATAAAATTAAAAGTTAACAATGGTAACTACTACTACATAGACAATTCTGTAATAACAGAAACAATGATTTCTGAGTAGATATGTAGGTATCTAAACTAAATAGGTAGGTATGTAAACTAAATAGGTATCCGATGATGAAATCTGTGATTTCATTCTTGGAAATATTTTTCAAACTCACTTGTTTGGATGGCTGACACCTCCCTCATTTTTTTCTTCACCATTTCTATGTTGTCAAATCGCTGTCCTTTCATGCCCCTCCTCATTTGTGGAAACCAAAAGAAATCCCACAGAGTGAAGTCAGATGAGGAAGGGGTGTGGGACAAGAGAGGAATGCTGTTTTTTTGCCCAAAGCTAGCACACTGAGATGGCTGCGTGA
Organism: Nesogale talazaci; assembly: GCA_004026705.1. Lineage (NCBI taxonomy): Eukaryota > Metazoa > Chordata > Mammalia > Afrosoricida > Tenrecidae > Nesogale > Nesogale talazaci. The sequence goes on from PVJH01006965.1 coordinate 63,985, forward strand.
GCAGGTGCATTGCTGTAGTGGCAACATTAGTCCCCCCTCTGCCACAAATTAGGCCTTTTCTGTCACACACCAATATGTTATCTTTTCAGAATCTCTAAGTAAAAAGCTTGATGAACAGTCTGACCTAGTCAAACAAATTTCAAATGCACTACAAGTTATCATTTTTGTTCATTTGGGAAGTTGATGGACATACGGAACAAGATGTATCATCAGTTGATATCTCAGCTTTTTTGAAATGAGAAAACCACTTGTGCACTTGAATTTTTCCTTTAGTGCTGACCTTGTAAGCTGTGTATCATATGAAAACCGTTTCTACAGTATTTTTCTCAAGCAGGAAACAACTCTCACAGCAGCACTCTGTTCTCTTCAATTGACCATTACAAAAAAAAAAAAAAAGAGGTTCCAGCAAAACTGCTTTTACGAAAAAATTCACTATGAACAGAGAGAACCTAACCAGGCATCACGGGGTGCTCTAACACGGACTATGTTGCTTTATGCTGGCCTAGTGGGAAAAATAGATACTACAAAAGTACTCGGTGTTTGATTGTTGTTGGGGGGGGGGGTATGCCCTCATGTATATATATTTGGTATAGGCCTTACATATATTGTAAGTGCTGCGTGTATATCCAGGTATATAAGATAACATACAAGGGCAAAATTATGAAATCACTTGGCCATAGCCAAAGACATGGAAGGACGAAGTCCATGGGGTTAGGACCATAATCTTGGGGAACATCAAAGGCAAGTGGCATAACATACTCTATAAAGACAGTGATCTACTCCCTACCTTGTTGTTAGCAACCAGGGTCTTAAAAGCTTGTGAGTTGGTACCTAATACACAACTATTGGTCTCTTCTCAACGAGGACAAAGAAGAGTGAAGAAAACCAAAGATACAAAGGGGTCATTAAGTTTATTTTAATGGAGGAGGTACAACTAAGAAAAAAGATGAGAACAGTACATAACCCGAATATAATCAATATCACTAAATGATAGATGAAGAAACTGTTGAGTTGGTGTGTTTTGTTGCATATATTCTTAGTAACAAAAAAATAAATAAAAAATTGTAAATATGAATAATGCCAAATGGATATATCTTGACTTGAATCCTATGAATTACAGGTAGATCTATGTGAATTTTTATGAAGGTAAATAACGCCGTATATACTCTCAAGTATAAGCCGACCTAAATATCAGCTGAAGCACCTAATTTTACCACAAAACTGCATTTTAAATGTGCTGAAAAACTCAGTTTATACATGAGTATATATGGAAATATATAAACAAGTAAGGCCAAGTGTATTAGTCTGAGTAGACTAGAGAAACAAATTCATATGTGTTTAGGAAAGAGCTTTATATACAAGAACAATTGACATATTGAAAAAAAATCACAGCGTAGTCCAGATCAATTCCCTAAGTCCGATAATAGCCCATATGTCTGATAACAGTCTACAAAGTTCTCTTCAGACTCATGAAACACATGCAAGGACACTGATGCAGGACGATCACAGGGCAGTGGGTAGGAAGTCTTGTGGATCCAAGGGCAGTGTAAGCACTTCAGTGCTGCCAGGGGTCTCCACATGGCTTTATCACCTCTAAGGCTTTGGCTGCCATCAGCCTGTTTTGTGTCTTGTCGTCAGGAATGTCTTGCAGGGACTGAGCCTTGTCAGTAGAGTCTCCAAGGGAGTGAGTTGAGAGCAAGAGCAAGAGAGAGAGAGATAGAGAGAGAGAGAGAGAGAGAAAGAGAGAGAGAGAGAGAGAGTCCCGCCTCCAAAGAGGAATACAGAAGTTCCCAGAATCTTTAGGAAAAGGTCATGCCCTCACAGAGGCCTCCCGGGCTGTGACCTGATTGACCGCCTAAACTGCACGTTTTCACTCTGAATCCTCAAATTGATACCAGATTATGTAACTACCACATCAAAGATTACATTTATTTTGCATTTCTATTTATCTTAGAAGCGTATTGCTATGTGTTCAGGTCATGTTTATAAAAATCTTATCCAACAATTTTTAAATATGTGCTACTCAAGTAGTAGCTATAATACTAAGACTATGCAGCTTATTTAGTTGTCTGAGTATACAATTGTACTTTTTAACACTGAGAAAACAAGTATAATTACTGTCATAGAAGATACAGAAATAATATGCACAGACAACTTTTAAGAATTATCTTCACAATAGCATATACATGTACAGCAATGACAGAAAAAATTAGTCTTCATTCTTTAAGAATGAAGTCAACTCAGACTCAGAGAGACCCTACAGGGCACGGTAGAAACACCCCTGTGGGTTTCCCAGACTGGAACTCTGTTTGGGAGCAGAAACCTTCATCTTTCTCCCATTGAAGGGCTGGTGGTTTTAAACTGCTGACCTAGCAATTAGTAGCCCATCTGGTAACACTATGCTGCCAGGGCTCCTAGGTCTGGTTTAAGGCAATATCAACAACAAGAAACTTATAACCTTATAAACAGAAGAACTGCCTCAAAAGGTTTCAGATGCTTAATTCTATAAAAAGCAAACTGCCACATCTTTTTCCAGAAGAACAATTATTTAGAAATTGTTTCTAAATAATGTCATTACTTACTCGCTTAATATAATTTCCTCCTACTCATTTCTTAAGAATCAAGACAAACATTTTCTCCATATAATTTATGCATAATTGTTTTCCTAGTTTAAAACAGCAACTGGAACAGCCAACAAAGGCTCCCTGAAGGTTTTGTAAAACATCAATCATTCTCACAGCAGGGAAACTTGAGGTAGGATAAGCACAGATCAATAAAGCTTAGAAGTTTCCATTTGCTCTGACTACATTCTTCCGTGAGGAAATACTTTTTGCATACAGCAAAATGTGATATAGGTACATAGAAAAGAACACGAAGCAGCCCTCAGATGCTTATCAGTGATGAAGACAGCACACTGTCTATCAACCCTGACACCTCTCTCATTTCCCATAAGGTTCTCTATCCATTTCCCTCTTTCTCACCTTTCCTCAGAGTTACCAAAGCAAGTCTGGGTGAGTAGGAACTTTGATAATGACTTCTAAGTCAGTTCACATAAACAAGGAGAGCTGTGATAGCTTCAGTGTGTGTGTGTGTGTGTGTGTGTGTGTGTGTGTGTGTGTGTGTAACTACTTCAATTGACCTCCAGACTTATGAGGGAAACCGTGGAAAAATGAAGGAGGCCTATAAAATCAACTGGATTCTAGCTCATACCCTATAGGTATCAAAAGTTCTCAAAAGAACCCCAATAGTTGGCTGAGCCCCGGTGGCGTAGTGGTTGTGCGCGGGACTGCGGCCCACTGGGATGGAGGTTCAATTCCAGCTCCACAGGGGCTGAGGATGGGCCTCTTACTCCCACCACCAGGGCAGTGATGCCCTAAAAAAAAAAAGAACCCCAATAGTACAGTTAATTACTTAATATGACCCTTCTAGCCATAATCCTCCAGTTTGTAATGTATTATAAATCCCAGCCTCTGTACCTGTGGTTATAATCTCATTCTGGAAGATGTAATTTTTTATGCTAATTCAACAGGATTAAGGAGAGTGATATCTGGAGTTCCTGTGTTAGTAGAGGGTGAGACTCAAATCACTACCCCTAGTTTCCTTGAGAGTGTGGTCTGCAGATTAGCCCTCATCTTTGATATGTGTTAAAACAAGAACTAATTTCTAGTTTTAAATGGTTTCTCCAATAATCCCTACTCCCCAGCTCCCTGGCTGAGAACTAGACCTGGCCTGCTTAATAAGTGTAGAAGTGACCAGTGTTTGCTCAACCTAACTTCTGCTCAACCAAACTTCTTGACTACAGAAGACAAGAACTATACCTCCATCAAAGTCCCAGAAGTGGGCAAGGTGCCATCTTTGTGGCCCACTCCCCTTCCCAACTGAGCATGTATAGAATACTGGTGCTGAATTATTCTGATGAACACCAATCAGATGCTAGTTACTACCTTAAAAAGACCTCTAACTCTTGACTGGGAAATCATTTTTGCGACATGAGTCTTACGATGCACTCCTTTGCTTGGCCAACTTCGGAGGCACAAACCCTACAAAAGGGCATTACATTTGAAAAGCAGAGGGTCAGCAGAAAAGGCCAGTCCTTTGCGACATGGACTGGCAATTCCTACAATGATTGTGAAAATGGCATGGACCAAGCTGTATATGAGTCACTATAAGTCACTAAATGGCACCTCACAAAGCCCCATCTAATAACAAACGTAATAAATCAAGGTAAATTTAATTATTTATATATTGAATAAATGATGCAAAAGAGACAGAATGATCTTCACTGGGTTTCATATATACTGTGCACACCTTACTTTCACAGATGTAAGAAGTTAAGTGTTCGACTATGCACCCATCATTCAAACCTGCCTCCATGCAGTCCATGCCAACTCACAGCGACCCTGTGGGATAGGATAGAACTGCGCTGGTGAGGGCCCAGGGCTGCAAATGTTCCTGAGAGTAGAAGGCCCAATCTCTCTCCCTGGAGTGGCTGGTGGTTTTGAATGGGGACCTTGTGGATCACAGCCCGACTCGCAACCACTACACCAACCAGGGCTCTTACAAGAGAGGTCCAGCATCTTCAAATAAAAAGTGATACAAAAACCCACACTCTGCAAAAACAGTATCTTCTGGAAATGCTACAAAAGCTTAAGAAGACTATTGTATAAGTTTCACATTTTATGTGGGGGCCTGAGATATAACATTTAAATAATTGTAGATCCTTTATGATTCTCTCAGGCCAATCTCTTATGTTGTTTTTAATCTCAGAATAATACTAGCTTCAGTTGTTTCCACTGCTTGATGTAAATGGTATCTACACATAACATAGTCAAGAAAATACTTTATAAGCATTAATTAAAAAGAAGAAGAATTAATTCCACTGTTGGGGGGGGCAGTACCTCTATGAGAACCCAGAAGAATTCACATAATAACCAAAGAAACTATGAAGATTCATTTCAACATAAATATCTGGTTGGTTTTTTTAAAAGCATGAAATTATTTTCAGAGTATATTTATAATAGGATAGTAGATCTGGAATGAATCAATCTCAAAAATAACAAGAACAAGAAAGAAAACAAAATTTAGATAGCTTAAAACTTTAACAAAGTTCATTCATTTATATTAAATATATCAAAGTACTCATACTGGCTTCTCACTAAAGAAACTCTGGCTGAAAAATCAAAGTTAAAACGGGAAAAGTCCCTTAACTAAAATAGAGTTGTTTGTGGACATTTTAATGGAGCTTTCAGTGACTCATGCATAAAATGTGAACAGTATTTATGAATCTTTCCATTTGAAATACTTTAGTACTGGACAGTGCTTTGAGATTCATCAAGATTTTTTTTTTGTTCTTAAAAGAAAGAACTATTGTTTAATATGTATGCACTATTACTAATTTACACATTATAATTTTATAGCTATTTTTATTTTAATCAAATGATCATATGAGCAGTACCAACAGACTGGCTTCATGATCTCCCAATATATTTTTGCCAAAAATGTTTAATCTAAAATTAATGTTAAATCCAAATGCTTAAAGAAAATTAATCATGAAGAAACAACTAGACAAATACAAATTGAGGGACATTTTGCAAAACAACTGACCGAGACTCTGAACATATCAATTCCCAGGAAGTTCCCCTCCCAAGTTATCCTGAAAAAAAGGCCGGAAACTACTCTGGTTAAAAGGAGAATAAAGCATTATGAAAAGTAAATGTACTGTGTAATACTTGATCTGAGGAGTTCAGTGGGACATTTAGGGAAATTTGAATATGAATTTTACATTAGGCACAGTGTTAAATCCATGTTAAAACCTAAGTGTTATAACTATGTTTATGTTGTAAAAATTCTTGTTCTTGGGGAACACATACTGAAGTATGGAGAGAAAAAAAATCATGATGTTTATAGTGATTAATCAGGAAAAAACAGATTCCTATTTAGAATGTTCTAAAAGAACAGAACAGAAAATATGGCAATGAATGCATATACATAAAGATCATGGTAATGAGGTCTACAATAGATTAAGTGAAGTCGCCGAAGAAAAGACAAGTATTGGATAGAAACAATATATGAAGATACAAAGGCTAAGGATTTTCCGAAGTTGAACTTAGTAAGATGCCCTGAGGATAAGAGGTATTTGGTACGTTGAAGCAAATGAAGGCTGAAACCTTTAGAACAGAGAGGGAGGTGGTAGCCATTACAGAGCTAACTATGCCAGACCATTTAGGGATTTGTAAGCTATGGTAAGAAAGGTGTATTTTATCCAAAATGTCATAAAAAGTCATCAGAGGGCTCTATGCAGGTGAGATTTGACACGGTGGAGTAGAAAGCGGGAACCATTTAATCTCCTCCCTGGAGTACGGACAATAGGGAGGTGGGTGAAGGAAGACATTAAACAGTGTCTGATATGACAAAATATTAATAATTTATAAATTATCAAGGATTCATGAGGGAGAGGGGAGGAGGGGGAACACGAGAAGCTAATACTAAGGGCTTCAGTGGAAAGAAAATATTTTCAGAATGATGGTGGCAACAAATGTACATTGCATACAATGGATGTACATATGGATTGTGATAAGAGTTGTATGAGCCTCCAATAAAGTGATTAGAAATAAGAATAAAATAAAAAGAAAAATTTTAAAATATTTTATTGTGGAAGATTTTTAACATAGCAAATGAGGTTCCCTTTAACAAGTTCCACACAATTTGTTCAGTGACATTAATTGTATTTCTCACAGTGTGTCAACTTTCTTGTTATTTCTGTTTTAGTTGTTTTGTTTCCAGTAATCTGGTGTCCCTGGCCCCTTGCAATATAATCTTTGCCTTTGAATAAATGTTGGCTATTTGATGTTATACTGATTTTATTTTAAAGGAGCACAGTACTCACAGTTAATATTGTTTATGAGCCAATCTGTTATTTAGCTAAAGATGATTTCATGAAATAGCTTTGATTCAAGATTTAAAAGATACCACGTACCAAGGGCTCCAGTAGAGAGAAAATGTTTTGAGAATGATGATAGCAACAAATGCACAAATGTGCTTGACACAATGGATGGATGGATTGTGATAAGAGTTATAGGAGCCCCCAATAAAATGATTTTTAAAAGAAAAAAAAAGATTTCATAGGGTAATAGGCTCAGGGATTAATCTAATTTAGACTAGTCTCCAACCAGTCAAACCAGTCTGGATTTCTAAAAGAACTGTTCCATATTTTACTCTCATTCTATCAGGAGTAATTTATTGTGTTCTTGATCCTAGTAATCTGAATTGGTAGCTGGGCACCATCTAGTTTTAGTCTCAGGATAGATAAGGTTGAAGTTCACATAGATTATTTGTCCCTAGGACTACTTTATTCCCTGAAAAAAGCAGGTCCCCCCACCCCCCGCTTTCTCTTTTACTATGGACAAATAGAAAACGATTGCTGTATTTTAGATGACTGGGTGCAAGTTTTTAAGACCCCAGATATTAGTCACCTAACCAAAACACGCAACTTTATATACTACAGCAATTCTTTGAGTTGTTGTTCCAAGAGACAATGGTCCTAAGTCTTCAGACCCTAGAATCAACCCCAAGCGCTATTCAGTGAAGGAAATCTAAGAGGGATCTACTGTACATACTCAAGTGTAAGCCAACTGAATAACAGTCAAGGGACCTAATTTTACCACAAAAACTGTGTAAAAATGTGCAAAAAAACTTGGCTTATGCTTGAGTATATACAGTATGCTTGTGTATCATAGGTGCCTAATTATATAAATGAACATAAGTATTTACATATGTATATGAGGGAACTTAAAAAGTTTGTGGGAAAAATTCCATTATCTTTCAATTCCATTTTTCCATGAACTCTTTGAAGTCCCCTTATAAGCCTACACATGGATATAGCTATTAATGTTTACACACATATACACACCTATACTTTCTTTCTCACATACACAATCATACTCCTAATTTTTTTGTTGCACAGTTGTATACAACATTCACCAAAAATGTCTTTTTTCTAGCAGGTTTCTTAGGGGTATAAGTTCCCTTGGTCAAACTAAGCATCTTTCACACACTTTTGATTTCCTTTTTCTAACTATGTCTGGTATATATTAGCCATCATTTTCAATATTTATATCCATTAGATCCAATATTTATACAATGTCCTGCTAAATGCCAGTGATCAATTTCAATATTATCAATTATTCTTCTTTTACACTAGATAATACAGTATTTGTCCTTCTGTTATTGGCTTGTTTCACTAAGCATCATGCTTTTCAGATTCATCTAGAATGTAATATATTCTGATAACTCATCACTATTCCTTTTGACTGCACAGAATCCTATTAAATGTATGTGTCACATTGTTTTTATCTATTTATCTACTGATGGGCACTTAAGTTGTTTCCCCCTTTTTGCTATTGTGAATGGTGCTGCAATGAACATAGGTGTGCACATATCTTATTGTGTTTTTTTTGGGGTGGGGGCATCACTGCTCTCCGGTGGTGGGAGTAGGAGGCCCAGTCCCACTGCTGGAATTGAACCTCCATCCCAGTGGGCCGCAGTCCCGCGCACAACCACTATGCCACCGGAGCTCAGCCCCTTATTGTGTTTTTATAACAAGACGTAAGATTACTGGTTCATAAGGTACTTCTACTCCTAGTTTTTTGAGGAAGCAGCAAAGGGTTTTCCATAGTGGCTGTATCGTTTTACAATCCTACCAGCAGTAAGTTAGAGTTCTAATTTCCTCACTTGGTATTTCTTATATTGTTTGTTTCTTTGCTTCTTTGTCTATTGGTTGACTTATATTGGTGCCATTTTAGCAAGAGTAAAATGGTATCTCACTGAAATTTGATTTTTCTCTGTTGGTTAATAACTAAAAAAAAATTTAAATGTGTTGGCTGTTTACATGTACTCTTTGGTGGCATGTCTATACATGTCCCTTTTTACTTGGGCTGACTTTTTGCTGTTGAGTTGTTGAAATTTTCTCTATTTTAGATATTAAACCCTATCCAGGTATCCAGGTATGTCATTCCCAAAGATATCTGTAGGTTGATTCCCCCCCCTTTAAAAAAAATCATACAATCCATACATCCATCCATTGTGTCAAGCACATTTCTATATTTGTTGCCATGCTTTTAAAAACATTTTCTTTCTACTTGAACTCTTGATATCAGCTGCTCATTTTTTCCTCTCACACCCTCCCTCCCTGATTGAACCCTTGATATTTTAGAAATGGTTATTGATGTTTCACGTCTCACACAGACCGATGTCCTCCTTTGCCCACTTTCTGCTCTGCATCCCCTGGGAGGGGGGTATATGCAGGTCATTGGGATCGGTTTCCTTCTCTGTTTTCTCCTTCCCCTACGCTATCTCTGCTCTCAATATTGGTCCTGAGAGGTATTCACAAAGTTTTTAAAATGCATATTAAACATTTAATTTTATGAAATGTAGCATTTAGTTGTATTTGATCATTTGTTTTTATAAAAGATTAGGTCCAAAAGTCATGTCTTTATGTTTTCTCCCAACGTCTTCATTATTTTATCTTTTTTTGGTTTTTGTGTTTGGGCATCACTGTTCTCCGGTGGTGGGAGTAGGAGGCCCAGCCCCACTGCTGGAATTGAACCTCCGTCCCAGTGGGCTGCAGTCCCGTGCACAACCACTACGCCACCGGGGCTCAGCCCCCATTATTTTATCTTTACCATTGAAGTGTTTGATGCATTTTGAGTTAGTTTTTGTGTATGCTGTAAGGTATGGGGTTCAGTTTCATTTTTCTGCATGAGTCTCCAGATTTGTCACCACCATTTGTTTAACAGACTCTTTCTTCCATATTGAATGGATGTTGAAGCTTTATCCAAAAGCAGTTGCTCCTAGATTAATGGATTTATTTCTGGGCTAAAAAGATAAGATTTTAGGGCTGAGCCCCGGTGGCATAGTCATTGAACGTGGGACTGCGACCCACTGGGACGGAGGTTCAATTCCAGCAGTGGGGTTGGGCCTCCTACTCCCACCATCGAGAGCAGTGATGCCTCCCCTCCCCCCCAAAAAAAGATAAGATTTTAAAATCTTCTATAGTGAAGACAGAGGTAAAACTAGACACACAAAAATGAGGTGGCTATAGATGATATATTTTAAATTTTTTTACATTTCTATACTTAACTATTATCACATTATCTTCATTAAAATTGTAATGATAAATTTCATTTTCCATATACAACTTAGATGAAATGTGCTTTCTCCTCTTTTAGGTCAGCTAATCTAACTAAGTTGTATATGCTTTGTGCTTACTAAACCAGTAATTCCTATTAAAATTCTTACATAAACAATAAAACTATAACTGAGACCCTATACTTCAGTTAAGAAATATTTACAATATATGATGCCTATCGGTTCTTTTACCACTCAGCTCATTTTCTTATAATTCTTCAGAGATAATCTGCTTTCATTCATGCACTTAAAGCTTCTTTCCTTGAATTCCTGGAGAACAAGGTTAGGTACACGTTTCCTAGAGCACCCAGTAAATTGTCACCTATGTGAAAGACAGCAAGTGTCTACTAAATTACTAAAGGTCAGAATTTTATAGTTAAAAGAGGCTAAGAAATCTTCCCATAATGCCTCTCTCAATACTTTGTTGTTGGGGCCTTAGGGTCAGCTCATAGCAGCCCTGGATACAATAGAGAGAGACAATGTCAGATTTCATGCTAGCTTCACAACTTTGCTGTGTTTGCGCTCATTCTTAGAGCGATTGTGTCAATTCATCCCTTTAAAGGTCGTTCTCTTTACTACCAATCCTCTACAGTACCAAGCCCCATGGGACTGGGGCCCCTCCTGAATGTTCAAAGTACACAGGATGAAATCTCTTCATCCTGTCTTCAACGGAGCGTGCTGGTTGCTATTTCTTACAATACAGGTGCAAGTTTGTTTGCATGTTCTTCTGGGAGTCCACAGTATATTTTAATATTCTCTACTAAACTTTGGACTTGAGAGATCTCCCATTTTCATAGCGACAAGAATACATATACATATGTAATTCATATAAATTATAAGAAAACATCACTAGAGTTGAGAATTGTACATCGTTTACCAATAGTTTGTATGCCTAAAATAATGTTGAAGACTCACAGTATACATTTTTTTCAGTTTAGAGCTGTACTTGCAGGTATCATTACAAATTTGTCATGGCTTCCTACATGATAAATCCTCAAAACCCCAGATTTTTCAAAAGGATTCTCAGCTGTTTCAAAGTAATGAATGGCCTTTGAAAATCTTTTGCTGTTTCTGAACAGGACAACTGAGCCCATCAACACATTAACGTGTGGCTGCTGTTGGGTGCCATCAGGCAGATTGAACGGCAGAACATTGTCAAAGAGTTTTCTGAAGTACTGGCTCTCACCTCCATTCCTCTCCTGGTGCTACTCTACTTGCCCCATAGTTTCTGCCTTTGCTCTTGTAACATTTCCTGATCTGGAAATGGGGCTCTTCTCATTAATTTCTCAAGTATGTGTGGTGGAAACGACCTGGTCTTTCAGAGTCCGACAGATCTTGCATTCAGATCCCAACTAGTTGATGCCTAGAGTGGGACATGTCACCTCTCTGCATCTCAGTCACTGGGACGGAATGAGATAAACTAGACCCAGAACAGGTCCAAAGTAAGTCGGTGCTGAAGAGAGGTTGTGTGCATGTGGAGTCATTGTGGGGTAGGACGGCAGTTAAATACCGCCCCCTCCATCCCAACACACACACACACACACACACACACACACACACACACACAGAGAGAGAGAGAGAGAGAGAGAGAGAGAGAGAGAGAGAGAGAGCGCTATCTGCTTCTGTGAAGACTGGCAATCTTGGAAACCTCACATGAAGTTGCTATGAATTGGAATCAACTTGATGGCAGTAGGTTTTATTCATGGCAGAGACTGATAATTGTCTAATACCCACCCATCTCTTCTTTCTTTGAACAACATATAACACTTAGATTTTACCATCCTCAGGTAGATGGATGTGTCTGTGTGCCTAAGTTCTGGCCAATGGAATATATATAAAGTGATGTATGTAACTTCAAATCCACATATCTAAAAATAAAATTTTTTAAATTGCTTGCCTTCCATTCCTTTCTTCCTTATTCCCACAGACGAGAATGTGAATGCAGTGGCGGTGATTTTGATTAATCTGTGCAGAGAAGAGCAACACCTTAGGAGCTGGTTGGAACAACAGCATAGAAGGAAACGTCCCTGGGATGCAGCTCTCAGAAAGGCCTGCCGCCAACTCCTGCTCTGTAGTGTGAGAAAGAAACTATTTTCTGCATGCAATGTGATCACGCCCACAAATGAATTCCTCTTACTACCTAGAATCCATCTGTACTTCTTATGGCATATTTTTCGAGCGAAGTTTCCTAGAATAACAACGTGTGAATTCTCCAAAGGTATGTCACTACTGAGAAGAATCATCTGAACAGGAAAAAAAAAATCTATATGGGGCTTTGTGGCAGCACGTTAAAAATGAAAAGGATGCATACATTTTTCCCTTAAATATTATACCCTGCTGCTTCATGACTATTCATCTCATAAGATTTATTCAGAGTAATAGCAAACTGGTTTTCAATTAAATATGAAATATAACTTTCAGTGGGACATATTAATTAAAAGCTGAGGGGGAAATAAACTTAGGCTCTTGCTTTTTGGCTTCCTCCTCAAAAGTCAATGATTCTAAGTCTTTCCCTGGGCAGAAAACATCAGCATAAGAGTGACACATTGTACTGGGTAGATGCGTGACCATTTCCTTTTCCTGTTTCTTCAGAAGCAAACGGATACATTTTTACTTAGACCCACCAGTGAAAAGGCTTTCTTTACACTCTCCTCTGAGCTAAAAAACAAACTATTATTGGAATACTTACATCTGAATGGACAAAGGTGAGGGCTTTGCTAAACTTGAGTAAATCTAAAAATAATTACATAGAGATTGCTGGCCTTAAGTACACTTTCCTCATTCCAAGAAAACAAAAGAGGTAAAACACTGTCAAGTCCTATAAAAGTTTGATGCTAAACAGCACTCAACCATATAAATTCTTTCATACCTTGGGATAATTAGATAGCTATGATTGACCAAACTATTATTAAGACTTCTTAGCATAATGACTTAAAAGATAAACTATGAAGCCTGAATCCACATCATGGTTCCAACACTTAATATTTGTAGGTGTTCGATCAGTTACTTAATCTCTCTACCTCAGTTTTTTCATCTGTAAAATGGAATTAATGAAACTTATCTTATTGTTTATATAATTGTTACAATGATAGAAAACACTTAGAACAAGTGCTATTTTTATTATCTTCTAAGTCTCTATTATTAGACTTCTATTTTTCCTCCTTTGATGTATGGATACGTGTGTTTATTATGTCAATAATATATTGTCATGTATCACAATATACAATGAAATACCTATCATGTCCCATATCAAAATACACAATGAAAGAAAGATGTAAAACCTAAAGTCCTACAAAGTCATTTGCTTTAAGTTCATCTAAAACAAATTCTTCAGCAAGTTGTTACAATTTCTAGATAATTTATTTCATTCATTCAGCAACTGATTAAGCACCTGCTTGCAATTGCTTCATATGCTTGTGAAAGGTATACATTGAATAAAGAAGACTGAAAATGAATTGATGCATCTGAACCTTGGGGTTAGCTATAATAATGAAAGTACCATGGACTGTCAAAATAACAGAACAAATTTGTCTTGGAAGAAATTCAGCCATAATGCTCCTTAGGGGCCAGGATGGCAAGAGTCCGTGGAGAAGGACATCATGTTTGGTAAAGTGGAGGGGCGCTCAAGGAGATGGAATGGCAGAGTGGCTGCAGAACACTTGTGGGTATGGCACAGGACATTTGTGGGTGTGGCATTTCCCTTGTTTTGCCACTGTAATTCAGAGCCGACTGGACAGCACTTCACAATAACAACCGCGGGGTAAGCACAGTAATGGAGGAGACATAAGAATGAAAATATTAAGTTCCTTATCTATTAGGAATTATTGGTCTTAGAGAAGCACTGGATATTAGAAATATAATGCAAGTCACAAGAGTAAGCCACGCATAGAATTTTAAATTTTCTAAAGGAGCCCTGGTAGTGTAGAGGTTACACATTTCGGTGCTACTGCTCTCAGAAACCACGGGACAGGGCAGGACTTACAGGGTCTCTCTAAGTAGGCATCGACTTGGCAGCAGTCAGTTAGGTTTGGCTTTTGAACTGTCTACAAAAATACATGTCAAGTGAAATGGCTGAAATAATTTAAATAATATATTTTATTTACCCTAACATAGGAACATGTTTGTCATTTTAACAATCAACATTTTAAAATGCTAACGAAATTTGCCACTGAGTCTGACTCCAAGTTGGAACTCAGAAGCCCAACATAGGACTGCCAAGGCTGGGAATCTTTATGGGATCAGCCAGCCTCCTCTTTCTTCTACAGAGTACCTGGTGAGTTTGAACTGCTGCCTACACTTACAAGAGCCAGGACTCCAAGGATTAGGGGGAAATGAGGAGCTCACAACAGTAAGTACAAGAAAAAAGAAGCCTCTAAAATTGACTGTGGTGATCATTGCACAGACTTAAACTACCAAACTGTATGGTGGGCGAATGAGATGCCAATTGTTAAAAAAAGATAAATTAAAAAGAATAAAGTACTGATCTTCCCTTCTTCAATTACTAGCACACTAAAAAGCTGAGCAATGCATTCTTCAATGTGGTAGCCGATATTCAACGTAGCTATTTAGACTTAAGTTCATTTATATTACATAAAGTCACCACTTAGCTCCTTGGCTGCATTAGCCACACTCTGTGTTCAATCGCCTCTGTGGCTAACGGCTACTGGATTGGCGATGGCAGGTCTAGAGAAAGACAAATGGGCAACTTCATCTAGATAATTGTGTCGGTGGAAGAATCTGGAAGTAGGAGCATGGAAGTCGTTCCAAAGTCTGTTCAGGGCAGACATTTTAAACAGTAATCTTTTTTTTTTTTTCTTTAAGAGGAAATTTGCTAGGCAGGCAATTTGTGAGACAATGTGACAGCTACAAGGCTATTATAGAAAGCCCAGGAATCTCAGAGGTTATTAACTATAAGCAGTGCAGAACTACTAGAGAGAGACATGAAGCTGACCAGGTCTTGGATGCAGATTGAAACCTAAAATGTTTTATCAACCTATGTTATAATACTATGGAATACTACAAATTTTTAAGGGCAGCCTCAAGAAGGAAGAAGTCAGTATTGAAATGCAGAGAAAAAAGAGAATCAGAAAAATTGGTCCAAGAAGCTACATAAATGTTACCCAAAACAAGCAAACGTGTAGAAATAACAGATTGCCAAACTTTACTTTATATAAGTTTAACTGATTAATTTAACAATACCAAATAACTATGATTTTAAGAATTTTTGAGATCTTGTTTTAGAAGGTAGGTGAAAAATTAGTCAGAAGGGGGTTTCAATAATGATGCTAAGTAATATCCCCATCTAATGATTTCATTTAGTGGAAATCAATTATGAACATTTCAAGAGCCAAAAAACATCTGTAAAGCTTAACTGCCATCAAGTTCCCGGAATATCACTTGGTACTGTTCCAGAAAGTCTAATTTTCTAAGTCTCACAACATTGAGCTATCACATCTAACACCAAAGAATTAAGAGCTTACACAAATTAAGTTAGGTAAAGAAAAAGATGAAACTTTCTAAGGAAAATAGGCTTTTAACTTCCATAAAGTCTTCAAAACCCACAGAGGGTTGCTATAAGTTGAATCCACTCGATGGCAGTGAGTTTTGGATTTGAAACTTTAAAAAATAATGAAGTTGGTATAACTACCTACCATATATTGAAATTTTAGAATTTTAAAAATTTAATGTCATTTCAATTCATCTTATCATTCAGAACACAATAATATAAATCACTATAATATATACTCATCCCCAAAGATAAGAGCTATCTAGAAACATATTCCATTTAATGCATTAAATGTATAAAAGAAAACTTGGATTTCTTATAAAGATTTCCATTTTCTTCGATTTTTAATATAAAATCAGACAAGCAGTCCAGTATCTGATGTTTTGTGTTTCTAATAGGTAAGAGGTGAGTAAAAATGCTAACAAAATTTTTTTAGCATAAAAGAAAAAAGGAAGGGAGGGAGGGAGAGATGGAGGAAAGGTTGGCAGTGAACACCAATGAGGAAAGGAAGGAGAGAAGAACAAAGGAATTAAGTCATGGAGCTGGGCTAGTCATGGCATCGTAAGGAATATTGGCAGCTTTAAGCTATTACTTTAAAGTTGCAATATCTCCCTGACTCACACCTCCAATTCCAGGTATTCTACCATTCCTTCTGAATATCCAAAAGAAAATTCAAAGAAAGCTGCACCAATTGTTATTCTCTGTTCCTTGATACTGAAAAACCCCTGGAAAAATCTGCCTCTGCTGGTTATTTCTACTTCCTAACATCAATCTATTACAAACTTTTTAAAAAAATCATTTTATTGGGGGTTGTACAACTCTTATCACAATCCATCCATCCATCGTGTCCAGCACATTTGTACATTTGTTGTCATCATCATTCTCAGAACATATGCTTTCTACTTGAGCCCTTGGTATCAGCTCATTTCCCCTCCCTCTCCACATCCCATCCCCTCATGAACCCTTGATAATTTATAAATTATTATTCTGTCATATCTTACACTGTCCGACATCTTCCTTCACCACTTAGCTGTAGTCTGTTCCCCAAAGAGGAAGTTATATGTAGATCTTTGTAACTGGTTTCACCTTCCCTCTACCCTCTCAGTATCACCATTCTCACCAGTGGTCCTAAAGGGATCATCTGTCCTATATTTCCTGTGTTTTCAGTTCCTATATGTGCCAGTGTTACAGCCTTTGGTTTAGCTGGATTTGTAAGGCAGAATTGAGATTATGATTGGGGGCGGGATGGTGGTGGAGAGGAAGCATTTAAGAACTAGAGGAAAGTTATATGTTTCATCATTGTTACACTCCATCTGACTGGCTCGTCTCCCCTCCTGGTGACCCTTCTCTAAGGGGATGTCCAGTTGCCCACAGATGGGCTGTAGGTCCCCAATCTGCAGTCTCCCTCATTCACAATAAGATTTTTTTGTTCCTTGATGCCTGAGGATACCTGATGCCTTTGACACCTCGTGATCACACAGGCTGGTGTGCTTCTTCCATGGGGGCTTTGTTGATTCTGAGCTGGACAGCTGTTTGTTTACCTTCAATCCTTTAAGATCCCAGAAGCTATGTCTTTTTTTGATAGCTGAGCACCATCAGCTTTCTTCACCACATTTGTTTATGCACTCATTTGTCTTCAGTGATCATGTCAAGAAGATGAGCGTTATGGAATGCCATTTAATAGAACAGTGTTCTTACATCAAGGGAGAATTTGAATGGAGGCTCAATGTCCATCTGCTACCTATATCATAACATTTGGGTTGAGATACAGGGAATTGGAAGGAGGTTAGACCAAACCCACGGAGGCACATGTTGGTCCAAACAAGCTTTTATTGCCACCACTTTGATGACACTGTTTTTCTCAGGATCATCAATGATCCTCATTTTAAAAAAGTCTATGATCAGAATGATCTGATCTCACTCTTCCCCTTTTATTTTCCCGGGGGGGTGGGGGGTGGAAGGAGGTGGTTTCATGTTTAAATCATTGACTATTCCCTATATTTTATGCCCCAGATTCCTATCTCACTGGATGCATCTCTCAAGAGCATTTCTCCTTCAGCCAACTTCTAACACCTAATGGGGCACAGGCCTCTATTCCTAGCCCCCTCATCCCTTTTCTGTTTATACTCTCGTGCTGAGTAATTCCATCTAGACCCAAGGTTTCACATACCGTATATGAGGGGCCTTCAAAAAGTGTGTGGGAAAAATGGAATTTAAAGATGATGGGTTTTTTTCCCCCAATAACTTTTTGAAGCCTTCTTGTAACAATGGACTTCAGCTTTTATTTCATCCATTCATTTTCACTGAGTTTTTCATGTGACGATTGCTGTTTCATGACTCCCCCAAAGAATAAGAGAGAGAGAGTGTGTGTGTGTGTGTGTGTGTGTGTGTGTGCGTGTGTGTGGCATCACTGCCCTGGTGGGAGTAGCAAGCCCAGCCTTGCTGCTGGATTTGAACTGTCAACCCTGTGGGTTGCAGTCCCGCAAACTACCACTAAACCACTAGAGCTCAGCAAGAGTGTGATTTTTAAACCTCACTCTATACCGAACCTTTCTACAAATCTAAGCACAATTATGGGATCTCAGAGAGCTTACATTTTCCCATTTCCTGGAACTTTTTGCTAGTTTATCATTCTAAAAAAATCATTTCATCATTATTTATCAATTATTCTCAACTCCACTTAAAAATCTACAATAAGGTCAGAAAAAGACACAACTACAATAATAAGGAAAAGGAAGAAGAATGAGATTAATGAGAATAATGAATGCACTACTATACTTTTGTTCAGCTTTCTTTTTTTTAATTTATTTACGTTTTCTTATTTCATTGCATTTTTTATATTAAATCACTCAGACATTTCATCCTTTTGGGCTTCAGTGAAAATAATTGAGAATTCAAAATTTTTCATGATCTACCAAAAATGGCAAAGAGAAGAAAACCAATAGAAAAAGATGGTTCACAATGAATAGATGAATCAGAAGATGAATACAACGAGGCAGACAATAGTAAAATATCAGATTATGAATCTGCAGGTGACAATACTTTATTACACAAATTTCTCAAACTTAAGAAGTGATGAATGTATAATATATTTTGGGGGAGAAAAGGGAATATAGCATTCTAAGATAGCTATTCAACAAAAAGGATCTCATCAGTATTATTTTACAAAAAAGCTGTTACCATCCCATTTAGTTAAAAGGATGTATGACAATATTCTTTCATCTTTTATAATATTTGTACAGTCAATTTATTTGATCTATTTCATAGGTGGATAGATGTGGAAGGCAGGTTTCTCTACAAAGATGTTAAAGAGATGATGTAGAAGTGAAAAAATTATTACATCAATCATTCTAATTAGACTTAAGAAACCTAAAACAAAATGTTTTCAATTTTGAAAGCAGAGGATGACTATCCTTTTTTTCAACAAAATCATAAGCCATCCAAGTTTGAAAAGCTTTGCCTTTTAGTAGTGAGAATGCAGAAATAACCAACAGCAATGGTAAGCTACAATCTGTTAGAATTGCATTTGAAATACAGAATCAGTAGCTACAAGATGGATATATCCTAAGTTTCTGTGTCAGTTGGTGAGCAGTAATGTTAATCAAAGGACTTTTCCCAGTTGGATATGTATATGCCTTTCAAAACCAGACAATGTAGGATTAAAATTTATTTTTCTATGTTTAAGTATCTATTGAAACTTCCAAAGAGGCCACTTCTTACTCTTTCTATACCAAACTCACTGCCATCGCATTGACTCCGATTTGTCCCTGTAGGTCAGCATAGAACTGCCCCTGGGGGTTTCTGAGACTGTAACGCTCCAGGATTGGACTCTCTGCCTTTCTCCGGTAGAGCACTTGGCGGTTTCAAACTGCAGATCTTGTAGTTAGCAGCTCCACTCATAACCACTATGTCACCATACTGAACTGTAATTATGTGTAAAATAACTTTAAAACATAAAAATGGAAAGTTAAAAGGGTTCAACAGATTCAAATAGTGGACAATGATGGTATTTTCCTTTATATCCCAATAGTTAATATAGGCAAAACAGAACTGATTCTCAACCCACGTCTTGATCTCCAATCTAAGACGTGCCCATTCTAGCAAGTCACATGACTATGCACTTACCTACTGCCTCAGACTCAAAATCTTAGATTCCTCAAAATTCCTCTCTAAAGAGAAAGTCCACTCACAAATATCAAGGAAATGAAAATTGTCACATTTTTATCTCTTTCCCTATTCATGCTGGCTTCATTCAGCTGAAAAAAAAGAAAAATGGTTCAGCAAAATATAGGTCAGGCTTTCTCTTCCCTGAGCCATGACTACAAATTATATGGACGACCCTGAGCAAGTCCTACTCATTAAGTACAAGGGAGATTAGAAAAGCCTTTGAGTTAATCAGCTTAAAAGTATCTGTTTTATAGGGAAGAAAATTACAGTATATTCTCCACTGACTGAATAAGTGACACTTTCATTACTTAAAAACTTTTAACATATTAATGACTATAAATATCTAGGTATTTTAATGAAATGTTTATCAGTGTCTTAAAATATCCAAGATATTTAATTTAGATGTTTGGTGGAGAAATAATGCAAAATACTAATCTTGTGAAGTATATTCATAAAAAGTGAAACATTAGTCCAAAGCCATCAATGAAGTCAACATTTTACACTTCCTAAATCTAGTGAAGTAGGAAGAAAAACACAAGTAGAATCATATAAAACTAGTTGCATCCTTGAAAGCAGAGAGTTGAAATTTGTAACATCTCTAACTCAACTATCAGTACAACTTTAAAATTAAATTAACATGTGTATAACACAGTATTTTAGATAATGACAAAACTCTTCTCTTTTTGCTTCACATTTCAATAAGACTTTTTATAAGTAAAATAAAGTACCAAGGAACAGAGCTGTGTTACTGGCATACTGAGTTTGTTTTTAAATGTCATTAAAGTATCTTCAATATCTATTTACAGCACAAAGTCATTGGCTTGCCAAAAGAACAAACAGATTTGTTTAGGATGTACAACAAACAAATGTACAACCAAAATGTTCCGTAGAGGCCAGGATGGACATACTTCATCTCACAGACTTTGGAAATGTTGTCAGGAGAGACCTGTCCCTGGAGAATGACATCATGTTTGGTATAATAGAGGGGGTCAAAAAAGGAGGTGCTTGCTAAGATGGATTTACACAGTGGCTGCAAGGGCTCAAACATAGGAACAGTTGTAGTGGTGGAGCAGGAACTAACACGACCACCTACAAAATATAGTGTATCAAATTCTGCTTTCTCTCTTAACTCACATCCATAATTTGAAATTGACTTCTAGAACATAAACTCCATTGCATCCTCCCATAAGTGACAAAAGAAAAGTATGTCCAGTTGAGAAGCCATCCCGTACATTATAGTCATTCTTAGTCATATGACACTGCTTTTTCCCTCTCACACCATGCTGCCAGGAGAAGTTCTGCCCCCCTGAATTGCCACCCATTTTTCTAATATTAACTCTTAATTTCCAATCTCTGGGTTCCCCTGTAATGATTGAGGGAAGCATAGACACTAACCTGTCTATCTACGGGAGAAAAAAAAGGAGAGTCTTTTACACTCTCCAAAACATAGGAGTTTAGATTCAAAGGAATCAAACATTTGACACTTTAAAAAAAAGGAACTTCAGGCAGAGCCCCGGTGGCGCAGTGGTTGTGCGTGGGACTGTGGCCCACAGGGTCGACGGTTCAAATCCATCGGCAGCTCTCCAGGAGCAAGGCTGGGCCACCTACTCCCACCAGGACAGTGATGCCCACAATAAATAAATAAATAAATAAATAAATAAATAAATAAATAAATAAATAAAAAGGAATTTTACTTCTTTAAAAGTATAGGTAAAGGACACTTTTAATGTCTTTAACCATCAATACACCTTTGTTTTTTAAAACAATATAAATGCTACATTCAGACCACCTAGTTTTGTCAACAAGGAAATAGAAAATATTACATATCAAATTAAGTTCCTGATGTTGTTTCCTTGAAAGTCTTTGATTTTAGATAAAGAATATTCAGTAGACAATGCAAAGAACAGAAATTTTATAGCATGCTTTCTAAAGCATATCACAATCTCCATATGTCCAATCATCAGACTGTTTACAGGTAATACAACCAAAGCATTTCACTCACTTCACAAAGACAAACGGAATACCTACTATGAGATGAAAATTGTGAAGACAGCTGGAGTGGAGAGGAGGGACAAAATTCCTTGTCCTCATGGGGCTTAAATACTAGAGAGGAAAAAGACATAGACACACAAAGAGAGAAGTAGATACATAAATCATAGTATATGCGCCGGTGGTAAGTACTCTGGAGAAAAAAGGCAAGGGGGAGATGGGTTACAGTTTTAAATGAGTTGTCAGTTTCAAATGAGTTTAAATGAGAAATCCCCCTTGGAAAGGTAACAAAAAAAATAAGTAAGATGTGAAGGTAAATGAACAAGCCATGAAGATCATTTGAAGAGCAAGGTCAGAGGTCATGAAGTAGGAGCTTACCCGGCATGTTCAAGGTAAGGTTGGTAGGAGTGCTAAGGCAGAGAGCAATAGGAGATGAGGTCACGGAGCCATTTGCAAGCCAGAGCCCTTCATAAGGCCTCGACTCTTAAGTGAGAAAACCATCATGCAAAGTTTTAAGTACAAGAGTGGTGCAAGAATAACGTGAACTCACCTATGCTTGAAAATTAATACTCTGATGACTCATAACCTGAAGATAGGAGTAAAATCATGAGGCCAGTTAAAGGCAAGGACAATGATTCAAACAAAAGGTGGTGGTGACATACATTAGTGGGGCGACTCTGGACGTAGTGAGGAGTGCGTGCGTTCTGGATACATTCTGAAAGTACAGCCAACAGGATGTGCTGACAGAGCAGCTGTAGTAGATGAAAGAAAGAAGACTCATCGACTCCAAGATGTTTAGTCTAAGCAACAGGAAGAACAAATTCGTCATTCACTAAAATGAGGTAGACAATGAGAGGACATCCTGAAGTTCAATTTTATACATGTAAGTTTAAAAGCCTATGAGATATCCATGTAAAGATGCTTAAGTACACACATTTTGAAATTACGAAATAGGAAAAGAGAAGAGATCCAAAAATGGCACCCTAGTGAGTGTAGAGAGACTGGGTGGAAATGCAGCTCAGGTGACTACAGGACTGTTGACGCGACTGGACAGTTCTGCAAGCCAAGAGAGGAAACAGACCCACTGGTGTGGAGCAGATTCTGACTTACAGGGGTCCGCCTGGACAGAGAGCCCTTGCGTTGCTCAGTAATACTCCCTTCACATACACAACTTGTTTTAGCCATTTACTTATTAACCGACTTTGTGGCTTTTTTGTCTTCCTCCACCCCCTCCCTAACCCCCATCCCCACACTTTGGGGATATTGTGAATAAAACTGATACAAAAATTTGTGGACAAGTCTTTTGAGTGACTGTATGTTTTTATTTCTCCTGAGTATATGTCCAGTAATTAACTTTAGCCACTTAATGGATTATATGGATATAGTACATCAGTTTGCTTTTAATTTCCACCTCCTTAGTCACAAATGATATTATATTTTCATGTTTATCAGCCACTCATATAGATATGAATATATATATATATATATATATATATATTTGTAAAACTACTTGCCTAATTTTTAAGTTTCTCTTTGGGATGTATTAATTTTTTACCTTATAGAGGTATATAAAAAAGTGTTGCTACTAGTATTCCAGTTCATATATGAACAGACTTAATATATGTCTCTGTGATCAGTGGATGGTTACAGACATATCTCGCTGCTTATCTTACTCTAATTCAGGTGTATTTGTTTTGTTTTGTTTTTTAAGTACAATCAAAGCAGTGGTCCCTAAGGGGATCTGCTAGGCCAGTTAAATTCAAGGCAGAGATGTCGGCAGTTCAGAGGTTAGGGTGGCAGCTTTTTTTATTCCAAAGGAGAAAACCTGATAGGTGGTCTTCAAAGACATAGGACAATCCTGGGGCCTTTTGATAAGGAAGAAGTTTTAAACACAGGAAGAATCGCACTGCTGATAAAACGTCCAGAAAATTGCTCTGAGTCATTCTTTTTCTGACCATAACGATGCACCTGCGCATGTTTTGAGGGTAGCAAGAGTGGTCCTATGAGAATTTCACTGAGCAATATTACCCCGCCCACTCTGTATCCCTGTCTAAAGCTCAATGAATATTTAAAAGGAGCACAATTTGAGGCCCTCAAGGAGGCCAACACTGCCATTTGGATGTGAATCCAAGAGCACAGAATACTACTCCAGGGAAGGGGTAGAGAGGTTGGAATATCAACGTCAGAAGTAGGTAGAACTAAAGGGAGGCTAGGTTGAGAAATTGGTTTCATATTACATTATTTTTATTTAATAAAGATTTCTGCATTTTGCAGCAATACTTGTAACTTATCCTATATAATAAAATGTTCCTGATCTTATTCTGATACAGATTGTCTACTCTTTAGCTAATATCAGACTGTTTAGACTCTTTCGGCATATGGCCTTTGCTAATATTATTTCCACTAATTCCCTTTCACTGAATATTTAGTGTTTCTATCATTCATCTATACTTACAAATAAATAGCTTACATTTTCTGGTTAAATTTCAAAAGAAAGGGTTTGTGACTCACATAGTAAATCCAGTAGGCAGCATTGGAAAAATTCACATCCATATCCATTTAAGTTTTCATTTATGTAAAAAAAAAAAAAAAAGGCCTGACTGATCCAATAGGGACTGGTGGGACCCCCCAAGACTGTGGTCCTTCGTCACCCTTCAGACCTGGAACTGAACGCACATTCATGTATGAATAGTCAACCATTTAAGATCAAAAAGGCAGGATTTACCCAAGGACAAAAACCAGAGAGTTATTAAAAGAGGAGGAATGGATACGGAAAACATAGGGAAGAAGTAGCACACGTGATGGTACTCTGAAGGGACTGCAGTGGGTGAGTTGACACAAAATGTGTGTGAGTTGTTAAATATGGAAATGATGACCTGCCCTGTCAGTCTTCACCTACTTCACAACAAAGTGTTCTCTATAAATAAATTTTCATTTATATTTTTCCATATAATTTTATCATTTTCTTCATTTAGCTGCCAGTATCTTTTTCATAAAGGCGTATCTAGATATTATATTCTAACCACCAAGTTGATGGTTCAGACACCCCAGGCACTCTTTTTTTTTTTAATCATTTTATTAGGGGCTCATACAACCCTTATCACAATCAATATAAACATCTATTGGATGCAAAGCACATTTGTACATTTGTTGCCACCATCGTTCTTAAAACATTTTCTATCTACTTAAGCCCTTGGTATGAGCACCTCATATTTCCCCTCCCTTCTCCCCACTCCCTCACGAACCCTTGATAATTTATAAATTATTATTGCCATATATTACACTGCCCAATGTGTCCCTTCACCCACTTCTCCACTGTCGGTCCTCCTGGGAGGAGGTTCTGTGTCTACATAGAACCTTGTAATCGGTTCCCCTTTCCACTCTACCTTGCCTTTACCCTCCCGGTACCGCCACTCTCACCACTCATCCTGAAGGGGTCGTCTGTCCTGGATTCCTGGCTGTACCAGTGTACATCCTCTGGTCTAGCCGGATTTGTCAGGTAGAACTGGGATCAAGATAGTGGGGGAAGGAAGCATGAAAGAACACCCCAGGCCCTCTTGCGGGAGCCACGATGAGGAGGCCTGTTCCTATAAAAATTGACACCTTTAGAAACTCTAGAAGGTCACAGTGAGTCGGAATCAACCTTGTGGTGGTGGTTTCTTTTCTTTTTTTCTTCTAACTTATCCTAATTTATATTATAGAAGAACCCCTCTATCTTTTATCCAGATTTTTACATTCATGTTAATTCACACGTATTCTTAGCAATTCTAACAGGGTTCATTTTCTCTGGCGTTTCTGCCTACAAATAATGGGAACTGCATCTCCTCCTTCTTAAAACTTCTGTTTCTAATTTATTATTTTTATTACATTGTCCAGAATTTGGCAAAAGATTATAACTAATGATAGTATTAGTGAGCCTCTTTGTTTTATTCCATTTTCCCAGAAATATCTTTAGCATTTCATCATACATCATGGTACTGGCTATTCATTTAGACAAAAGTATACATAAAAAAAAAACAAAACTAAAATAGTCTTCATCCTAACTATTAAAGGCTTAATAGAGTGAATATCAAGTGGTATCAAATTCTTTTCTGGCATCAGTTGAGATGACCATGTGATCTTTTTTTTTATATTTGACCTAATATCCACACACATTCTTTGACTGAACAGATAAATTCTATCTGATTTGACATATTATTCTTTTAATATCCTGTTGAATCTGATTTGCTAGAACTGTACTGGCTTTCCCCATTCATATTCATGTCAGAACAAGGTCTATAATACGACTTGGATGCCTTGTCAAATTTGAGATTGAAACAAAATGAATTGGATGATTTATATATATATTTATATATGTCTATATATGCAGTTGCAGTTAGGAAAGTTTAATACAGAAAGTAGTTTTCTGGAAAGCTTTAAAGAATGTGTCACAAAATGCTGTGTGATAGATAAAATGTGAAACCTGTTTTATAAACAATGTAGCTGAGACTGGAGTAGTTAGATAATTTGTCTGAGGTCAAAGAACTAAGTAAAACACAAATCTGAGCATAGACATACTTGTCAATCCGACTCTAGACCTTAAGCTATGCTGGTATTGTTGTCAGATATTGTCCAGCCTGTTATGACTCATAACAAGCCTCTATGACACAACAAAACTGTCCCACAGGGTTTCCTAGCAGTAATTTTTGCTAAAGTAAATTGGCAAGTCTTTTTTCCAGGGAGCCACTAAGTGGGTTTGACCTACTGACTTTTGCTTAGCAGCCACTGGATATAAGATAGTCACCCTATCTTCTCTGAAGAAATGCAGAAGGCTAGACAGAGCAGCCCCTACAAAGACTTGGGCATTTAATTTAATAGATGCAACATATTCCTCTCAAATAAGAGTTCCCTACCGTTTTGTTTTGTTGTAACAAATGTACCATTCTATTTGCATTTTTGTCAACATCCATGGTCTATACAATTCCTGCCAGTACTAATTTGCTGCTATACTCGTATCCTAATTGAAGATCAGTGTTGGAAACTTCCAGAGCTATTTGAAAAGATGTTGACCTGTTCTGGGATTACAACATTTAATATAGAGTAAGTCAATATTTTTGTATTCTTTATGCATCATTTCTCTGATCTGCTTGTGTTCTAATGAACCCACAGTGCTATGCTAACACTTCGCACAAAGGGAACTTGTGGAGAGCACAGTGGGTTAAATGCACGAACTCTACAATTGAACTGCCCGTCGCTCTCTTCTCATGGTGACTAACAGGACAGAGGAGAATTGTTCCCATGGGGCTATTCAGGGCTATTATCTGGATGGAAGCAAGCTGGCACACCTTTCTCCCATGGCGCGGCTGGTGGGTTCCAACTGCCGACCTTCTGGAGGGCAAACTAGAGCTTAACCACTGTGTCACCACCGGGGCTGCTGCTCCTTGTGCCAACAAGTGCATATTGAGTTGCTCAGCACCTCACCTCACTAATGTCTATTGTTAAAGGCCTTAACCAGAAGCGCCTATCATAGTTAATTGCCTCTAAAGAAGAATACATGCATCAGCTAAATTAAATTCAGCAGAAATTCCCCAAATTAGTCTCCACAGTCGTTATGGGCTAGGTCTACATTTCCTCTTTGACACATGCAGTTGCCCACAACAAGGTAAATGATTGAGTCTAATAGGCTACTCTATTAGCAGTATGCCTTCACATTCTACTTTAACACATTAAAATACATATATTTCTGTATTCATCCTCATCCCTTTTAATGCCAGTTTGTAATTATGTAATTTAACATTTAAGTATTATGAAACTTGAGTACACAAAAGGGTATTTCCATGAAATCTAAGACAAAAATTGAGAGGAAACCACTGAAAGCTTTGAAATGATAAGCCTTTAAAAAGTAGGTATAAGAAATTGCTAGGGTTGAGCCCTGGTAGCGTAGTGGTTGTGCGCAGGACTGCGGCCCACTGGGATGGAGGTTTGATTCCAGCTCCACGGAGCAAAGGCTGGGCCTCCTACTCCTACCACCTGAGGGCAGTGATGCCTCCCAAAAAACAAGAAATTGCTACAAAAATGAAAAACTAAAATAAAAAAAGATAAAAACTCAGCATGGGGGATAAATAAAAATCACTAAGTTAGATGTGTAAAAATGGTTGAAGTGGCAAACGTTTTGTGTTATATATATATCCATGATTTTTTATATGTAAAAAAAAATCAAGCAGGATTCCATACTTGATTTGCTTTGCAAATGTCGAAGCTTATGTTCTGTTTATAGAAACTGAAATTGGAAGGAGCAAATAAGCATTTTAAGTTGTTAATGCAAGAAAGATGTAGCAGCCTCAACAAAAAGAACTAGCCTGTACCTCAAAAGTTTTCTAATGAACATATAATATATGCTATAATTTAAAATACAATATTTATAGAAGGTATAGATCAAATTTTACAGTTCTCCACCTTACTAATATTTTAGACTGACCATTCAACTATTGGCTCCAATCATACACGATGCACATAGGAGGAGAGCACTGTGTGACATAAAGTTGGGCTGACTTGGAGCAAAGTCTCATAAGGAACTTAGATATAACGTATAACATACAATTGCCTACATCTCATTCCATGCAAGGTGGAATGTATCAGTTTATCAATTATTAACTATTTTCACTTGCTCTGCTGCTGCTCTTCCGTACCATCCACTCAGTTCCAACTCAGAGCGACCCTGGGGCAACAGCACAAAGGTCCACCCGATTCTGCGCCATCTGCACAATAGTTCCTATGCTTGAGGCCATTGTTCAGACACTGGGTCAAGCCATCATCTCATTGGGGGCCTTCCTACATTGTGCTGCCCCGTCACTTTACCAAACATGATGTCCTTCTCCAGGAACTGGTTTCTCCTGACAGTATGTCCAAAGTATGTGAGACAACACCTCCGCCTTGTTGCCTCTAAGGAGCATTCTGGATGTACTTGTAAAGACAAGTCTGTGAGCTCTTTTGGCAGTCCATGGAACCTTCAATAATCCTCGCCAGCACCACAATTCAAGTGCATCAATTCTTTTAAGGTCTTCCTTATTCAATGTCCTTTCGCATGTATATGAGCTAACTGAAAATATCATGTCTTGGATCAGGAATACCTAAGCCCTCAAGTAACAGCTTTGCTTTTCAAGACTTTAAAGCGGTCTTGTGCAGCACAGTTGCCTAATGCAATGTGCCTCTGGGTCTCTTGACTGCTGCTACCATAAGCACTGACTTTAAAGTGTTAAAAGCACCTATGACACTTTGAAGGCTAAAGTATAGTATACTTTAATTGCTTCATATGAATAGGAAAGCTGGACAATGAATGAAAGACTGAAAAATTATGCCTTAGAAGTATACTGTTGGCCAAGAATATTAAATATACCATGAAATGTAGGAAGAATGAATCTGTCCTAGAAGTAGTAGAGCCAGAAGGTCACTTACAAAAAAGGATGGTGTGATTTTGTCTTATGTGCTTTGAACATGCTATCATGTCTCAGGAGGAGGACATCAAAGCTTGTTAAATAGTCTCTCGCATGTGTGCGTGTGCACACACACATATACGCACCAAGAGAGTCTTTCCAGAAGCAAAGACTGTCCCTGCGGGACAAAGAATAGTGAGTTTATTGTAATGACCTTACCCTTATAATGGATATTTTAGAAAGTAATCATGAGAAACATTGATTACACATCCACCCTCATTTTGTTTAACCAGGAGGGGAACTGGGCAATGGGAACTGGGCGAGCAAAGTAGAAAATTGATGTATACAAACATACTGCTATGGAAATTTAGACAAAGTTTACTTCTATTGCATATTTATTTTTTCTTTAGAAAATGTCAGAAGAAAAGGCTACAGAATAAAAATAACCCACAAATATATTGTGCTTAGAAAAATGCTATTAATCTTTGGGATTATTTTCTCATTCTGCATTCCCCAGGAGAATATACACTTTCCTGACCTCATCCCTACTTTCACATAAAAACAAAACAGAACAAACTTATGTTTACAGTAAGGGCTTAATTGGAAAACTAGTTAATTGGCTTAATAGCATGTTTAGTGTTTCTGTTCCACCGCCAAGATTGCGGTGTAGTGTTTTGGGTATTAAAAACTTGTTAGCTGCTACCTAAAGTATAAGCACGGCTTGGATCCACAACCTGTGCTCGTGGAAGCAGCGGTCAAAAGATCAAAAGACAAGTTATATTGAATAAATCTGCTGCATACGACCTCTTTAGAGTGCTAAAGAGCAAGAACAAGGATGTTGCTTTGAGGATTAATTGTGCTTGACCTGAGCCATTCTTTTTCAATCACCTCCAATACATTTGAAAATGGGACAATGACTAAAGACTGAAGAAGGATCAATGTGTTTGAGTTGCGTTACTGGCAAAGAATCCTGAAAGTACCACTGACTGCCAAAATGACACATCCATCTGTCTAGGAAGAAGTACTGTCAGTGTGTTCCTCAGAGGCAAGGACGGACAGACTTACCTACTTTGGACATGTCGTCAGGAGAGAGAAGTCCCTAGAGAAGGACAACATGCTTAGTACACTGGAGGAGCGGCAACCAAGAGGAAGGTCCTGGCAAAGATGCACTGACATAGTGGCTGCAGCAATGGGCTCCAGCACAGAAACAACTGTCCAGATGGCGCAGGGCCAGGCAGGGCGTCATCCTGTGGGGCGCGGGGTCACTGGGTGTCAGAACTGACTCAACCGGCACCCGACAACTAGGTGTAACCACTGGTTTCTATTGTTCCGAAGCAACAGAGGAAGGAGAGGAATAGGAAGAGAAAAGCGAGTACCATGTATACTCAAGTATAAGTCAGCCCAAATACCAGCCAAGGTACCTAATTTCACCACAAAAGCTGCATTGAAAATGTGCTGAAAAACTCCACTTATACACAAATATATACAGTATGGGGTTAATTATCTCCATGAACAATGGCCTCCTTTGCCACAAGAACAGAACTGAATTGTGCTCAACTACCAATGCTAAACCATTTAATCAGACATTGCATAAAAAAACTCACTGCCACGATCTGATTCATATCAACCCTGTAGGACAAGGTAGAATTGCCACTGTGAGTTTCCAAGCCTGTAACACTGCCCCCCCCACCCCCACCCCCTTATAAATACTTTTATTGGCGGCTCTTACATTCATTCATGTGTCAAGCACATTTGTACATCTGTTGTCATCATTATTTTCAAAGCATTTTCTTTCTACTTGAGCCCTTGATATCAGCTCCTTATTTCCTCACCCCCTCCCTCATGAATCCTTGATGGTTTTTTATTTTTATTTTCATTTTTTTGGGGGGGGCATCACCGCCTCTGTTGGTCGTGGGCGCCACCCAGTGCTGCTCCTGAGAGCCGCCGCTGGATTTGAACTGCCAAGCCCGTAGGCCGCGGTCCCACACTCAACCACTTATGCCACCGAGGCTCAGCCCTCCTTGATATTATAGATTATTATTTTTTTGTTTTTTTTGGGGGGGGGGGGATCACTGCCGTCTGGTGGTCGTAGGAGCTACCCAGCTCCTTGCTCCTGAGAGCTGCTGCTGGATTTGAACCGCCATGCCAGTGGGCCGCAGTCCAGCACTCAACTACTATGCCACTGGGGCTCAGTCCTTAGATTATTATTTTCATATCTTTTATTATCCTGTCACCCTTCACTTACTTTTCTGTTGTTTGTCTTTCCTGAGAGGGAGTTAAATCAATTCTTGTGATCAATATCCCACTTCTCCCCACCCCTACCCCTTAACTTCCTGTTATTTTGAGTCTCATTGTTGGTTCTGTGGGTTTATCTATCCTGAATTCCCTGTGTTTTGGACTCTTGTCTGTAGCAATATACATGTTCTGTCTAGTCTGATTTGTAAAGTAGAACTGAGGTCATGATAGTGGTGGGGAGGAAGTATTAAAGAACTAGAGGAAAGTTGTATGTTTCATTGGTGCTGTACTGAACCTGTAGCCCTTTTGTTTATATCAAGGAAAAGACTAGGAAAAGAAGAGTGAGAATGGTTGGAGCTGGTTGGTGGTTTCGAACTGCTGACTTTGTGGTTAGCAACCCAACACATAACCACGAACTCCAACAGAACGTATAAAAAATTCATTGCCATTGAGTCAATGCTGATTCGTAGTGACCCTCTGTGGGTTTCCAAAACTGTAACTGTTTATGAGTAGAAAGTCCAGTCTTTTTTCCTCAGAGCTACTGGTGGTTTAGGACTGGTAACTATGCAGATACCAGCCCAACACTTAACCACTACATCACCAGGGCGCCCAGCCACGGAACTTGAATGAACCATTGAAAATACTGACTCAAGAAATCAAAACAAAAAAACTTAACCCTAAATCAAGCTGTGACCTGAAATCTTCTTAAAACCAAATAATTTAACTTACATAGTAAAGAATATCTGCTTTAAGGATAATGCTATTTTAGCAACTATCTCTCTGAGATGAAATGCATAACAGCAGTTTGAAAGATTAGATAGGAAATTAAAGTTTGTATCAATGAGAAGACTAGGAAAAGGAGAGTGAGAATGGTTGTACAATTCAAAGAATGTAAACACTTTCACTAAATGGTACATGCAGAAATTAAATTGATGTGTGCGCTGCTGTGTATAATTTCTTTATTCTTGTTTGTTTGGGATTTTTTTTTGGGGGGGGGGCATCACTGCTCTCCGGTGGTGGGAGTAGGAGGCCCAGCCCCACTGCTGGAATTGAACCTCCGTCCCAGTGGGCCGCAGTTCCGTGCACAACCACTACGCCACCGGGGCTCAGCCCTGATTTGTTTATTCTTAATAACAAAAAAGGAAATTATATTTTAATTCTTGATATCTACTTATTTATAAGAAACAAAATCCCCAATTATAACCTTGTTCTTATAGTGATCTCCTTCATTATGACCTTTGTAAGAATAGTTAGTATCAAAAAATGGGCCTTATTTAACAATATATAAAGGTTTAAAAATGTGTATGATATATGGAATGTTATAAGAGCTGTAATAGCCCCCAATAAAATTACTTTTAGAAAATGTGCAATATTCTGGATAGTATTATTTTAAAATTCAGTTGAGAGATTATATAATTTTATACAAAAATATAAACAACCAAACAACCCAAAAGATGAGGAATAGCTAAAAAAAAAAAC